>JAOEGT010023802.1:0-10369 GCA_025447795.1 Speoplatyrhinus poulsoni
TATATATATAGTGATAGTTTTAAGAAATTGACTAGTATTCCTCTATTGCAGCTCACCTGCTTTAGTCAAAGGGGGACAAATGCCTTCAGGCATTCAGACTATAAAATGTCACTTATTTCCTGGAAAAGTAACTTTTATACTGACAAGTGAATGACGAATGTACTTGTCTGAAAGGACAAGTACATGATAATGCTTAATGTCAAGCCCTGACTCAGGGAAACGGTTGCTTCAGCAAAACTAATTGTAGTGCCTTTTGCCATCATTTGCCTGGTGTATTTGGGGATGTGCATGTAGACCTCCATGTAGGCTTATAATATAATGCTGCGTATTAAATTGTTAGACATAGGTTTCCCCCCACACAGGATTGTGTCTATAATTGGTGAGAATATGGCATTTGTCCCATTGAAAGGTCTCTATTTCCAATATAAATTGTACTTTTACGGAATATATATATGCGTTTCCTCAGTGTCTTATTTTGTTGACCCAGTTACTTTGCTGAAATTAAGATTTTAAAGCCCCTAAACTAAAAGATAATATACTTTAACATTTACAAAATGTGATCTCTGTAAATGTCTGAATTTTCATTAAAAAACTCATAAAATAAATTACAATTAGGTTAATTAATTATCATGGCTGAGCATAGCATTCTAGTCCAAACATGTTTAACACTGATTGTGATGCATTGTGCCAACAGACAATGTGTCTGTCTGTTTTTTTTTCTTTTCTTTTTTAGTATTGTTGGTGTTGAAAATGTTTTATCTAAGATTGCCACAATTAAATCCCAAACCATACGTAACTCTGACAACCTTTTAGCATTGGGTCTTGTGAGTGATGCCATAGTGTGCTCAGCTTGTAAATATCAGCTGAGGTTAAATTAATGTCACTTTTCTATACATTTTACACATTCTGGGAGTGCATTGTTACACTGTCCATTGTCAGAACTTAAGTAATTAAGAAATGCCTGATTCACTTTTTTTTTTGGTAAATTTTACATTGCTCAAACATCTTTACATATAGAAAGCAAAATATTATTCAAAATTTTGAAAACCCTTTTATTTCTCGTTTTAAAATCGTGTTAAAGTTCCGTGGTCATGTGGGGGACGTCAGTTACTAATAGATTTTACCTTCTTGGAAATACAATTATATTAGTTATAATTGGACTAGAGAACTTTCAATGATAATTTCATCTGCTAAGAGCATTTGGATGTTTTAATGCATTTTCCTATGCTAGACCACCAAACGTAATTAAACATAACTTTTTATTTTAATTTTATTTGTCAGCTTGTTGAAACAAAACACATTGTTTGTATTCTGTTTTGTCCCTGGCCAAAGCTTGAGTTGACTCTGATATGTATTGCCTTTTTCTGTGGGGAACTTTAACAATTAGACATCTATTGGAATTTAGTTTGAGGCTGGCCATTCAGAAATGTAATTTTTATCATTGTGATTTATACACTCAGTAGCTTGAGTAGATCTCATTGAAACATTGAGCTATGTGTTGTAGCAAAAGTCTGTAGCCATTACTGACAGTTTTAAGTTTTACATTTTTTCAAGGCTTTTCAAACATGTAAAATAGTCTTTTATTCATACACAGGAAAATTAATCTTGCTTTGTCTGAAATGGTTACATTCTAAAATGGCTAATTGAAAGTATCTTAGTTTTCTTTTATAAATACCCCAGTGAAAAAACAGGTAATCGTAATGTATACGCTTTAAAATTAAGGATTATCCCTTTCCGCATCCTAGCAATGTAAACAATCCAAATTTGTCTTTGTAAACAGTTGATTGATTTTTATCACTCTTCATTTGAATTACAGAATTTGCTTTCTTTATGGTAAATATAATTATTTACACACTCAGTTTGTGTGTGTAATATTTGTGTGTATGGATTATTGACTTTGTGTCAGTTACATATAATTTACTAACAGGAGCAATGAAAATTAATCACAAATGTATTTAGAGGTAAAATACACTAATTGCGTAAATTGGTTCCTTTTTATGTATGTGCATAGTATAGAATCATCCCAGGCTTCACCTGCTTTTATAGACTTTGAATACAAAGGCTGTCTTTTGGGAACTTTTCTCAAAGACATTTTAAGCAATTTCTGAAGATGAATTAGTTTACCCTTTGGAAAAGCAATACCCATAAAGCGGTGTTTACGTCAGTGGAAAAAAGTTTGAACAATGTTTTTCTGTAGTTGGGAAAATTAAATGTTACTTGTGCCTTTTTTTAAATTATGGAACTGCCAGTGAATAAATGTACTGCCAATCTTATTTAAAAACACATTTCATGTACATACATTTTAACTGAAATCATAGTACCTTTTAATTGAAAAGGGGAGGGGGGGCTGTCTATCGCATTAAGTCCCAAATGCCTTTATTCCTGGTTATGTTGACTGCCATGTCTGTGACCACAGATGTCTTGACACGGTTTTGTATATTTGTGTAGCTATGGTGGAGAATACCATTTTTATGAGGCCAAATCAATATGACGGCTCTTTCCAGTCTGTAGGTGTTTGTTTGCGGGGGGTCGCAGACTTGATGTCCTGATCAGTCATATTCTTTTCTGACACCTGGGTCAAATAGTGTTCACAATCCTCAAGGATTTATGAAGTATTGGGTTTAGCTTTCTTAAAATATTTGCTAATAACATTCACAATCTTCCAGAACATGTTAGTTAACTTGTGACTTAAATTATTAATTGGAATATAAATAAATTGATTTTTCTGTATACTTTAATATATCTGGTAGGATTTAGAGAACCATTTGACTCAGATTCTTTCTGCTGTATTTACTGATAATGACTCATTGCTACGTACCATATTTTCTAATTACAAGTGGCCACAGCATCCAGTTAATGTGTAAACTATGAAACATCCTGTGATGTGAAGTTTATAATTCATGAATTAATGGGGAATTAATCCCTTAGTGAAGGAGCCATAGAAATGCACTGCCTGCTGTGTCCACTTTGTTGTAAGAACGTGACATGGGTGGGTTTGAGGATACATTGCTTTATGAAATGTTTGGTATTCCTGACCTGCATGGTACCTTTTCTGAAGTGACTTGTGTTGACAAATAATTCTGTCCTTTTTATTATCCGTTACGAAGTTTACTCACTTAATTTGCGTAGTGTGTTGATGTTTTTTGTACTATAGCCCTATGTAAAGTAAACCAGAAGTTGGTTATGAATACATTGTTTTTTAATCATAGATTGAGGAAAATAGTATGGTATTGAAAATCCCAGATTGTTGCATAGTATAGTCTCATGAGTTTTCTGTTTCATGCGTCAACATAAGTTATTTTTCTTAATGAGTTCCTTAAAAACAAATTGGCTCTGTCAGACAACTGTCCCGTATGCACCCTCCACTCTTTAGTGGGATTCAGTACTACAGGCACTCTATAATGAACTGTCCTGTTAGCAGTTATGTTGTGTAACTACCTTAAAACCCATTGTTTATTTACCGTAGCAAGAAATTATCTCAAATGACCTGCAGAAGAAAAAGTTACTTGCCATATTGGCATTGTAAAATAACACTTCCAAAAAGTATGAATGAAGTTAGTATTGGCCAATAGCTTCTTCTGGTAGGAAAAACATGGTCACACAGCTGTTTCATTATAATAAGACACCTAGTGGCCACTGCTTAGAAAGTTGGGCTTTCTTGTGGTATTGGTCCATGTAACTAGGTACATGAATAAGCAAAACATGTTCTATGAAAGCTTGTAATGTAAATGGTCAAGCATATTTACGATTATATTTCCTACAATACACTATAAAAAGATTACCCATTGTAAGTAAATAAGATGTTGAAATGTTCAAATTAAGCTTGATGTCACTTCTTAGAAATTCCCATAGTATGTCCTATTTTGTGTACATAGGATCTTCTGTCTCAAAAACAGCTGAAATATTTCTGAATCATATCACATAATGATAATACAGGTAGACATTTTATAAACTCTGCTAGTCCTAAAATGGAAGTTTTATTTGACAAAAGGCCTCTTTTCGTCACACCTTGTTTTAAATTTGAGATCCTACTAGTCATGTCATTGGGTGAAGGAGTTGACACCAGTTAAATTGGGCATATGTTCGTTTACAGTGGTCATGTAATGTTAACAATACGTCGTACACTCTTGTTTCTCAGAGGTTTGCATGAGATGTCTTAATTGCGTGTCTGTACAAAGGTCTGGGGCAATACACTGCCAACTCAACATGTCCCAAAGATTTTATAGATTGTATTAATTGACACACACACACATTGAGCATTATGAATTAATCCTGCAACGGTTAAATGTATTGGCCGTGGACTTAAATATTGAGTTGCCTGTGTTGAACCCAGCTCTGCTGTCTACTATGTATGTCTAGTCTAGCTGATTAAGACTGAAACAAACGTACAGTTCACTGTTGGGCTTCCTCGAAACCAAACTCCACCCTTCATTTTGAAACGTTTCAGCTGACGAGGCTCATGGATGGGAAAAGGGAAGGATTTCAGCGCATCACCACCACCCATCGCTGCTCTCCGCTTGGCCGGACAGGATTGCAGCCAGCATGTCTCTTCCACCCATCCTGTTCTCTCTGTCTGTGTTGTCTGTCTGGCTATAAAGTGGACGGGAGGCAGTCACCTGTGTAAGGCTATGTTGTCTAAACATCTAATACTCGTTACAAAATATGAGGAAGGAAGACAAAAAAACTTCACCCAGCTCTTTTACTTTTGTTTTATTTGATATAAAAGTGTTTTGTTTTATTTTTTGTTTTTTTGCAAATAAGATATACAGAGGTCCAGTGGCCTTCACGATTGTTGAAATAGAAAAGGACAACAAAAATGATGTCGTCTCCAATATTCTTCATTTTGGCTTGTTCTGTGTACATTTGTCAGTTTAGGAATTGTTTTAATAGGGTACCTGTTTTTCATCTTCTCTCTCCCACTCCCCATCATTACCATTTATTTTCATGGTTAGCATAATGTTTGTAAATGTCTCTGCTTTTGATGATTGAAATTAGATTGTGTTGTAATAAAAAATGTTTACTGAGGTCCATCTTAAAATGGTGAATTTCTGTACTACTGCTCATTTATATTAAATGGGTGCGTTAGACTGCACATTTTCATATTGAATTTCTTTGCATTAATTGCAATTGTAGCTATATTGATAAGCTGCCATGTTTAACATCACTGAACTACACTGTTTTTGTTTCTTATTAATTTGAACTGAATTCTTAAGTGATAGATAACATTTAGTTATCGGGGTCTTATACTTTCAGACCCCTCTGATTTATTGGGTACACTGATAGCAAAATCTCATGTAGTGCTGATTCTGGGTTCTTCAAAGCACTTGCCTAGATTATCCCAGTTACATTTTTGTTCATGTGAATTGCATCAATGCTGAGCTTGCCGTCTAATTCGAACAGCAATAGTTTCTGGTACTGTCAGTAACTGCACTATTACTTGATATCAATTCAAACAGGTAGATTGTGCTTTGGTTGTAACATGTTACTATATTATGTTGGTGTCTTAAATTACAACTACATTATAGAATTGATTGTAACATAACAGTTTTTGTTAAATGTACTATCCTTAGTATTTGGTAAAATGCTTCCCATGAAATGCAAGCAAAAATAATTTACCCTGAAATGCAAAAATAGAACTTAATTTGGTTAATGTTTACAAGTTCTGAAGTATTGGAAGACTGCCTTGTTTCTTTGTTTTTGATGGTATCAAACTGTCAAAATGAATGGGGCATGTCTTAACATTGAGTAAGAAGTTGCAAACTGCAGCGTGCTTTACATACCAATGATTTACATGTGCCCATGAAAGCTGTATAACAAAACATACATGGGTTTTGATACATTTTTATATTCAAAGTGTAGTATCAATTTTGGTGATACATGTTTTGTCTGACATGAATCCTTTAAGTTAAAAAAACAAATGCTGTTATTACAAAGGAAGGCAGTAGTTTTTATTAAATACAATGCATTAAGGTATTTATTTTCTTTATATTACAGTTTGCAAATGTGGCCTTGCACATGCACATCGTTATGGAAAATGCTGCTAGTAAACTTTTTTTTAGGTGATTATAACTTATAAGTAACATTGTGGAAACAACTTTCAATGTTTTTCAGTATTGAGTTTTCTAAATCTGCAGCTATGTGGATGTTCTGTCTTCTCTCCACAGCTTTGAAGGTAAGTGTTACTAGATTATCTGATGTGCAGAAGACATCCAGCTACAACAGCAGACTGGTTAGTTCTGTTTTTACTCAATTGTATTTCATACACTAGCCAGGATACAAATGATTGGATCTGTGATAGCTAAAATGTTTTACTTACGAACACCTAGGCTATATGCAAAGTTGTCTAAATGTAGGACTACACATTGTGACAATGTTAATACAGCTGCACCTATCCCATTAAGCATTTTGGACAGTAATGAATGGAAAAAAAATCAAGTGTAATAAAGTCAGTTGAATTTAGATTTTTTTTTTGTGTATGATTTTAATCCTGTACTAACTTATTTACTGCCTTTTTTTTGTAATGGTTAGGAAGTAATTTATATCTAATAAATTACATGTAACTTATTCCATGAAAAATGTACATCCATTACTTATGATACCTGTTAAAATAGTGGAATAACTTGATTACTTATAGGACTACTATCAAATCTAAAAGGGAAGTTTGCAGAAGAAAATTTGATAGAACAACCTTTCATTAAGGTCAACCATTAATTACACTACAGTCCTCCTTTAATTGAATCCCCTGAGCAACTTAAACCATCACAAAAATAGTTTGGTTTGACATGCAAAGCAGTAAATCACTTTAGATGACATTTCAAAGAGCATTGTTTAGGCGTAAAGTAATGGAAAGTAATCTGTTACTAAATTAAGGTAATCGGCAACATATTACTTTGTTTGTCTGGTAAGTAACCTAACGGATTGAATTTTTAAAGTAACCTGCCAAACCCTGTTTGTGGTTTTGTGTTAAACTAATATCCTGTAGTCTACTTAAATTTTTCCTACCGTTAAGAAAATACATATTCACGGGAAGCATGCATGTTTCTGAAACAGTCAAACTGACCTACCTCAATGTCTAGGATTGCTATGATTATAACATTTTTAGAAAGCATTTTGAATTTAACTTTTTACATAAGCCTACCAAAATCAGATTTAGTAGTTCGTTACCTACTCTATCATTTTTGCCTTAAATTTTAAGTTGACGTTAAGTTATGACATTTTTACACCATAACCAAATGGGCCAAGTTTACATTTTACCTAGGATTAGCAGCTTTTCAACAATTCCTTCCATAATCAGAGTAGAATAAATATTGCCTGTTTTAAGTCTGTAATGAATTGGGATTGCTTTGAGAATGTTAAAAGTCAATGGTTTATTTGATCTCTGAATTTCAAACAATTTTGCTATTGGACTGAGGTCATGGCTTTGTGATAACTACTCCCACAATATGGTGCATCGTTGTTATTGAGCCATTGCCACATCTTCAGATATGGCTAAAATCAACCCACCAGGGATCCTCTGCTTAAGAGGACCAAGATGGCTGGCCAAACAGGGCATGCCCATTAAAACCAGCCCAGTAAAGTAAGGCCTTTCCAAAGACAACTAAGGGCTCCGGGCACTTACCCAGTATGCCCGGCTAGTAATCTGGCTTGTTCTCTATTGCCTATGTGGAAGACACAGTGACCAATACTGGCTCATGTTTTGAGATGATGTTTCAATAGATTCCATCTATTGTAGCTTTTGTTTTTGGTGTGTAGCCTACTGTCATGATGAACAATTCAATTGCAATTTTATCAGACCAGAGGCCATTCCTCCAGTTGCCTATCATGTGAGATGTTTGTTCCCATGTGCAGTTGAATGTGGTAGGTAAGGATTCAGGAGTTTTGGAAATTGCTCTCAAGTATGAACCATACGTGTGTTTTACTGATTTCATTAAATATTCTATTGATGTCTTATGCTCACAGTTTGAAGGTAGGCCTTTTAGAATCTGTATGTAGGCTAACACTTCCAATTGACTAAAATTATGTCAATCAGAAGCATGCAGAATGCTATATCATTTTCTGGAATATTACAATTTGTCACAATATATAGGCATAGCTAAATTTGTCCCACCATGTGATCATTTAGCCTATGAGTTTGCTATAGGGGAGAACAGGGTTTGTTGTACAGAGTAACTGCTTCACTAGGGGAAAATGCACCACAAATGCTACTTTATTTAAAACCCCTCACTTTGTTAGAATGTAGAGGTTTTCAACAGGGGGTCCTCAAAATTATTTGATCCCAAACATATTCTCTTCCAAAAACCAGAAAGTCAGAAATACACATCAACGTAAATATAACCTGTGCTATAAATATGTAAATCTGTCTATTTTAGTGGGTTAGTGTCCACTTGTATACACCATAAGCCGCCCTACAAATTATTGTTTGCCCGGCAACTAAATATTTCGTACCATATGTGATGGGGGGGTCTCTGTGTTGTGTTTCTATCTGCCAAGGGGTCCTTGGCCTGAAAAAATTTAAAGACCTCTGTTATGCATAGCTGAGACCATTGAGAGGTCTGACATGGTTTATTACTTTTATGCACTAAAACTTGTCTTTTTGTCATAACACCTTACAAAGCTAATTTGTAACTTTTTACAGTTAAGACTAAACGTCATTAGTTAGGTCAACCGTATCAAGTGGGGCAGGTTGTCATAATCTAGCAGGGGCCTGGTGGTTAGGTGACAACTGTTATGGTAATATATATATATGGCATCTGGAAAGTATTCACAGCGCTTTACTTTTTACACATTTTATGTTACAGCCTTATTCCAAAATGTATTAAAATATTTTTTTCCTCAATATTCTACACACAATACCCTATAATAACAAATTGAAAAGAAAGTGTTTGAAAATTTATTTTAAATTAAAAACTAAAAATCACATGTACATAAGTATTCAGCCTTTGCCATGACACTCAAAATGATCCTGTTTCCACGGATCATCCTTGAGATGTTTCTACAACTTTATTAGAGTCCACTTTTAGCAAATTCAGTTGATTGGACATTATTTGGAAAGGCACACGCCTGTCGATATAAGGTACCACAGCTGACAGTGCATGTCAGAGCACAAACCAAGCCATGAAGTCCAATGAATTGTCTGTAGAACGCCAAGATTGCATCGAGGCACAAATCTGGGGAAGGCTACAGAAAGATTTCTGCAGCATTAAAGGTCCCATAGAGCACAGTATCTGTAAATGGAGGAAGTTTGGAACCTAGAGTTGGCCGCCTGGCCAAACTGAGCAATCCGGGGAGAAAGGCTTTAGTCAGGGAGGTGAACCTTCAGAAGGAGGACCATTTATGCAGCACTCCACTAATTAGGCCTGATTGGTGGAGTGGCCAGACGGAAGCCACTCCTCAGAAAAAAGCACATGACAGCCCGTCTGGAGTTTGCCAAATGGCACCTGAAGGACTCCCAGCCATGAGAAAGAAAATGCTATGGTCTGATGAAAAAGATTTAACTGTTTGGCCTGAATGCCAAGCGTCATGTCTGGAGGAAACCAGGCACCACTCATCACCTGGTCAATACCATCCCTACAGTGAAGCATGGTGGTGGCAGCATCATGCTGTGGGGATGTTATTAAGCAGCAGGAACTGGGAGACTAGTCAGGGTCGAGGGGAAAGATGAATTCAGCAATGTACAGAGACATCCTTGATCAAACCCTGCTCCAGAGTGCTCTGGACCTCAGAGTGGGGAGAAGGTTAATCATCCAACAGAACAACGGCCCTAAAACACAGATAACAAAGTGAGTTCGGGACAACTCTTTGAATGTCTTTGAGTGGCCTAGCACAGCCCAGACTTGAACCCGATTGAACATCTCTGGAGAGATCTGGAAATGGCTTTACACAGATGCTCCCCATCCAACCTGATGGGGCTTGAGAGGTCCTGCAAAGAAGAATGGGAGAAACTGCCCTTTTTTCATTTTATTATGGGGTATTGTAATAAAATAGTTAATAATATAAAATAAATAATTATACCCCCCTTCCTGCCTCAGCTGACATCTAATTGTTTTTATAGCTTACCCTTTTCACACAAACTTATTTAATAGTGGAATTGTTGTTATGTGATAAGCCAATGCTGAGAAATAGGCTATGCAGAGGAATAACAAGGTAATGGCAAAACACTTTTTGGAACGCCGTAACAGTTGTTACGCCTAATTCTGTGTCCTGTCGAATTCAGTAACCCTTTCGAAAGTGCGCATGCGCCACCTAAAATCATGTACAATCTATTAGTGTGTGGGTGTGTGATTTCTCATGCACTTTTTGTGTCTCACTCCCGAAGTGTTTTAGTTCGGGACAGGGTTACTAAAAGGTTAGTTATATCGATGGGGGTTTG
>JAOEGT010023824.1:0-10367 GCA_025447795.1 Speoplatyrhinus poulsoni
AGATAAAGAGGAAGAAGAGGGAGACTTATGAACACACAACAAACAAAACAGGTCTCAATTTGTGTTTTTTACACCGCATTAAAGCGCTTCGTGCATGTTTCCAGAATTATACACATGGAGATGAGATTTCCTGTGACTGATTCGTGTCAAGCAAGTTTATTTATGTAGACCTTAATCACATTACAATCTCAAAGGGCTTTACAAGACCACATTTCACATTGAAATAAATGACACCCCCTTAACCTGCTTCTGATAGTAGCAGGTTAAGGGGGTGGTGATCTACTGTGCAGCTTAAATCAGTACTTCTAGCGGGGCAGATAGCTTACAGTAGCCTACGTGTTCTCCCAACCTCCAATGAGCTAGGTCAAATAAGCAGGAACATATGCAAAAATAGGCCGACTGGTATGTTTGTGTATAACAAATCAACATGACGTGTTGCAGATATTATAGTCCAGACCTACTGTATCGTGTGTACAAGCTGTAAGGTTAGACCTTGATCCTAAACCAAGACTACTGCATGTCAGGGCAGAGGTCATGCATTTAGGAGTCAGTCGCTGTTGCAGACCGAACACTTCTACTTTAGGAAAACGGCGGGTTGAGCAAACCTGAGCCTTCGTTCACGAAAGAATGACTTTCCCTTAATGTGTGTAGGTTTGGACTGAGGTCCATTTGACATAGCACCTTCACAACACAAATAAACACATAAGATTAACACAGCAGATGCTAAACAAATAAGCCTGTTAAAGTGACACTTGTGAGACTGACACCTGCAGTCATTATAGGGTCTGGCCTGGCTAAGATCGTCGTCTGTGCTAGCTCGAGATTCATGTTTCCATGCTCTCTTTTCTCCTCTTGTCCCCATGTTCCACCATGTCTGCCAACACCAAAACCCAAATGACTCGAACACAGTGTACTGTACAGTGGGGTCGCATGTCCACGCGCTGAATGCTGCCGATTACCCATTCTGCTGCGGTTGTAAAGCCACATGGGCTGGAGCCAACATTAACGCATTGCATGAAACAGATCACAGACAAGTAAAACAGATTATATTCATCTTCTGTCACACATCTGGTGGAAGTGTACTGTTCACGCAATACATTGTGAGAGTTTGTTGGCAAATATAAAGTATGTGGTTTCCCCAGTCGTATATGTTCAGCGCAAGTTAGAAACAGAAAGAATGAAGTCTGAATTAGCCTAACAATGACAAAGACATGAGATCGTCGTCCATTTCAAAACCACATCCAATGAACCTTCAAGTTAAATGTAAAAAAAAAAAAAAACAGAATTGTAAAAACAGCAGCAAGTTTTTTATTTTATTTATTTATTTTTTTTATTACGGTAGTAAATACTATCTGTGCATATACAACTGTACAACTCACAAATTATCTTGAATCCTTAAAGTCAACAGTTCTTACAGTAGCTGCTCATATTATATTTTAACATTGCTATTCTGACATAAAAAACTTCCATAAATCATTTTGAGACACACTCAAACCCCCCCGCCCCCCCACACCCAGCTCCCCAAACAAAACACTTCATACTTCTGTACAGAAGAATGTTTTTATACCTGTAATGTACAGAAATGTCAAGCTGGTATATACTGTAGCCATACTGTATATAAAAACTCAAACTTCAAAAAAAGAAGGCAGTTTAAATCTCACAACAGACAAGGGTTATGACAAGACAGGGAATGCTTCCAGAAAATTGAAAACATCCTTGCCCATGTATTTATATAAAGGGATATGCAATCGTGTCCTCTATTCTACATTTATGTGGACATACTGCACATTTTAAGCACGTTTTATGGAAAATTAATTTGATAAACCATAAATTAATAGCATAGGCTATTAAACTGGTTAGAGTAATACCAAGCAAAATCCTGGTATTTAAGTGTTGCTGCTTAGTCTCTATGTTGAACGTCACATTACCAACCCGGCAAACAGTACTCATTGCTCCCGCTTATGGAAGAAAATGGTAACTAAACCAATCTGATAGCATAACGTAATCAGTGCTAATTTAGAAAAATAATTATTCATGTTACTGATGCTCGTTAACCGATCATCAACCGACGATTTAAAAGTTATATTTAGAATGGACGAGTGTCTGTCGGTGCGTCCGAGTGATAACAGCCATGCTGATAACAGTATGAGATGACACTGGTAGAACTGTCATTGTTTGTGTGTTTTTTACTGTTTAACTGTGTATTCATTGTTCACAATCTGATGGACATTGTTAACTTTTACGTTTTTAGTAGTTCCTGGAGACATCTTAAATAGAATAAAGCATATTTTAGCTCGTAGAGCACCTAACCGGGAGCGATGCATACCGTTTAACAGAATGCGGAAATTGGTTGCGCATAAAGCGTAAAAAGACACAGAACTGAGGTCAATTCTAACGGCTTATCACGAGGAATCCGGGTAAATGTGTGCGCAGCAATACAGTTCTTTCAACCATTCCTGTGTGTGGTGCAGCGTGTGCATTCAAAAACTGATTTCTGTGACAAATGATCCATGCATGCCCATCCTGAAGTAACATTTGGAATGAAATGTGTAAATCTGTACTGACAAATCTACTTTGTGACATGACTGAAACTTAAAATAAAAAAAAAGGCACTTTTAGTAGGTTTTAATCCTCCCTGCGTCAATTTCTGTATTATAAAAATATGAGAGGGCTTACAGACAATACTGTAGGCTAAGGGAACACTTGGATAAACCACTTACATGTGGTGTGTTATGGTGACATACTAAATGTGTATGGTAATTTATTAAGGCATTAAGGCTTGTAACTGGCTGAAATAATGGTACACTTTGGTCCAAGGCTGTCCACGGTGATTAGAAGTAAAATATCTCCACTGTGCCTCCATTGCGATTCAAATGAGTAAAATAGGAAGAGGGAAGGCAAGGACGTTAGTCCACACACTAAACACACATTAACACCTGTGGCAGTATCTCAAAGAGCAACGCTACACGTTTTCTTCAAGTGTGATCACCGTCTCTTACAGGGTAGGCTGAATACACAGCACCTCTCTTTGTTTAGCTCCGCCCACCTCTGAGCGTGCAGTGTGCAAAGGCATCACCCACACACACACACACACACACACACACACACAAACACACACATACACGGGTTTGCGAAGCGACAAGGCATTCACACACAACAACAACAACAACAAAAAAAAGCACTAAAAAGTCTCGTCACGTCAGCCTCCTGTTTGCTTCCTGCCCACGACAAACTCACAGAGCTGACAGAAAGCGGCCCCAGAAGTGGTCCGGTCCAGAGCAGCCTCTTCAAGTCAAACGCGGTACGAGAAGGTACCGTCTAAAGAGGATTGGGGGGATGATTGGGGGGGACCCCTTACCCCGACCACCCGTGGCTCAGCAGAGCTTCCGGCCTGCTTGCCTGTGCCGGATCCACCTGACCTCGGGCTGCGTTCAGAACGGCAAGGTGTCCATGAAGATCTTGTCCACGATGGGCGGCGGGGGCACCAGGTCCTCCAGCTTCAGGTAGAAGATGCGCTGGAGGCCCTGCGTGCAGAGCGTGCGTAGCTCCGGCAGCTTGCCCAGCAGCCGGGAGAGGTAGTTGGGCTGGCTCCGGCAAGGGTCGGCCCCGCTCACGCTCACATGTTCCCGCAGGCAGGTGATCAGGTGGCCCTGGAAGTCCTCCACCCGCTTTGGTTCTTTGAGGCCGTGGCGATCTAAGGCGCACACGTCCGTTTGAGATGAGAAACTTGCTCAGGTGCCATAGATAATAAACAGCCTAATAATGGGCTTTGTGTTGTTCATTATTTTATGTTTAAAGTGGCTCTACACTGCAAAAAATGGCTCTTCAAAAATAAGAAAAAATTAATTTATGAATACAAGGTCATATTTGCTCATAAGTAAATAAATCTGTCAATGGAACAAGTGAAAATTTGCTTGTAAGATTTCTTGAAATAAGACATCTGGATAGAAGAGCTCTTGTTAGGTAATTGTGTCTTATATTAAGTGCAGTTAGATATTTTTGCTAGACATTAGACAAATATGTGTGCATGTGTGTGCGTGTGTGTGTGTGTTTGTCCCACCGGTAATGATAACCAGCGTTGCTAGACAGGCAAAAGAAGATACGTCTAGCTTCATGCGATGGAGGCTCTGGGAGAAGTCTATGATGGACCCGATCCAGTCGCCGAAGCTGCGAACACACTGCGTCCGATGGAGGACCACGCCGTTGCAGAACACCAGCTTGTTCTTCTCTGGACTCGACCTGCATGCATGGAGTAAAGCCTACAGTGTAGCTGACGACAGAACACCATCATAAATAAAGAAACAATCCAATCCATAAACATGCAAACAAAGAAACATTTAATACAAATACATTTGAAGAAAAATTTATTCGACCTCCAGAACAATTAAAGGTGGTCGCGATCCCCCATTTTGAAAACCAGTGCATTATTACACGTAAATGTTAATGTAGCCAACCTGTATGCCAGCCGTAGGATGAAGAGTTCAACAAAAGCAGATTCTAGGAGAAGCTCCTGGTCTTCTGTGCAGAAGTCTTTATAGCCCGGGATGGTATCTGCCCATTTCCTTATCACTTCCAGGGTGCCAGAGAGTAAGTCATAGAACTGCTGGATATCACCAGCATCCTCCTTCTCTGATAGGCTGACCACCGTCTCCTGGTACTGAAGAGTTAAACACAAATGGTTAAAAACGTTTTCCTTGACTCGTCTGGATTCGATTTGGCATGATGGTGACAACTCTGGACAAGAGACACAACTATGTACGTTTCTGAAAACGTCTTGTTTGACTGAGAGATTTATTTCCTTATTTATGTCTTTCACTGTAGTTTCAGATAATACTTCAGGCAGGGTCTGCTTCTGTCTTCCTTCTACTCACCACCTCTACAGTATCATGGCATCAATCAATCAAATCCTGCCTAAATTACAAAGTACCTACTGTAATCATAAACAAAATGTAATAAACATAACCTGTGCAGCTTTTAGACAGCAGGTATCCATTCTGAGGCTACCTGTGTGACAAAACACCTGTGTCAGCAGTTCGCCCGACAACAGATATATGCGCCAGTACCTTGGAGTAATCAAGCTTTTCCATGGTTGGGTTGGAGTCCATATGAGCCTTGACAAGCAAGGCTATGGTGCCCGCAGGGGTGCTGATGGACACCGCCTCTGTCACAGCCTTGTGTTTAGAGGGAAGACGACCTCGACGACCTTTGAGGCTGTCTGTGCGGACGACTGTGAGATAGCGAGATCAAAACGGGAGGGGACGGAAATTACTTAAAGTATATTTCTATGGTTAAAATATAGCTTTCACTGCGCATCTCAATTTGCAACGCAACATGCTGTATTCGTTCCAGAGAATCTTTTAACTGCGCCTGTTATTGTAAATCTCCCGTTTCGTGTGTCTGGCCAGCTTTGGTTTCACAAGACTGTCATTATAAACCTCACGTCACATATTCGTGCATTAGTCTGAGAATGCTTGTAGAGGGTCAGTCATAAGCATTACCTTCTTTGACCATTCCCACGGCAAGACATTTCTGGAAACGGCAGAACTGACATCGATTCCTCCGTCTCTTGTCGACCGGACAGTCCTTGCTGGTGAGGCATACGTATTTAGCCTTTTTCTGTACCGTGCGCTGGAGGTAGACCAGGGAGTATTACAGAATGTTAATACAGAATATGAATAATTTTATAGTGTCCTGCATAGCATGTAATACTAATATAAGGGGGTTGGGGGACAAAAAAAACTTAGGTTAACGGTCAAATGTGCTGCAATACTAGCGTGTAATAATATTTAAGTAAAGTAAATTTGATAATACGATAATGATGATGATAATAATAATATAAACATTTGAATAAGCCCTTACTAAAGTGTAATAGTAAATATCTGATGATGATGATGATGATGATAATAATACAATAATAACAACAACAACAACAATAGCAAAAATAATGAAACTAAAATCTTCATAAGAAGATGAAGATGGTACCTTGAAGAAGCCCTTACATCCCTCACACGTGCGCACCCCGTAGTGCTGACACGAGGCGTTGTCGCCACACACGGCACACCGGCCCTCGCCGGCCGCTGGACTGCCGGCGCTGGGGGAGGCTCCGGCGCCCTCCGGTGTCCTGGAGGCTTCCAGCGGTGACCTCTCCAGGCCCCCGGGATGGCACTGCAGCGGGGAGGCACACTGCTGCTGTTGCTGGTGGGAGGAGCAGAAGAAGAAGGATGGGTCCTGGGACGGCTCCTGGCGGGACTCCTCAGCTGGCAGGCTGAAGGGGAAGAAGGACAGCGGCTGCTGGGTCGGCCCCGCCTTGTCGGCTCCGAGGGGGCGGGGGGGCGGGGTCGACAAGGCATAGCAGCCGAAGGGGGAGTCCCACGTTGCCTGTGACTGGAAGCCCGGCGTCGGCGGGGGCGAGCCGGCGGCATAGGCCGGGCTGCCGTAGTAGTCCGAGCCACACGAGGACAGCGTCTCGTCCAGGTAGGCCAAGGCAAAGGAGCCCGGGTAGTGGCCGTACGGTGGCTGGAGGTCGTCCGCCGGCGAGAAAGGCGCCGTACGCTGCGACTCGGCAGCGGCGGGGGGAGGAGGCGGAGGCCCGGCGGAGGAGAGCCTGCAGGAGAAGTCGAACTCCCCCTCGTAGCTGCTGCCCACCAGGGTGCTGATGCTGGGCAGGGAGGAGGCGGCCGACGATGACGAATGCTGCTCCGCTTGGGCGCCGCCGTCCATCGCCAGCTTGGTGCCGAGCTCGACGTTCAGGGACTCGGGGCTGAAGTAGCTGTCGTGAGCCAGGACGCCGCACTGGGTCTGTACACAGGGCATTGCTGCCACGCACAAAGCCATAAAAACCACGGAGCACAAATGTTTTTTCAAACCATGCCCAACGCAGTAAAGGCAGGGTGTCATTCTCAAGAACACTAACTTTGAGTTCAAATCAAAACAAACGCCCTCAGTATCTTCTACCACTCCCCCTTTCCCCACACACACACTGGAAACACATTGCAAAGCCAGTGGCGTTGTTGTTGCGAGCGGCGTTCGGTACTTTATATATGTTTGTATTTACAGAGGTAAGGCTGTATAGCAGTAGGCTACTGGATTCTTTTTTCAGAATGCACAGGTTACGGTAAAATAGCGAAATGCCAGGATATATGGTCAATTTGACCATACGTGTTTTAGGCCTAGCTTACAATAACTGTAGCTGACTATACCTTTAACATCAGCACCCTAAATAGGAACTTTCATTTCCTCTGATTTTTACAGTAGACTCAAATTCGCAAAAGCACTTTGCTTTGCTTTACAGTTACATGAGATTCTTTCCCCTGAGGTCCTTCATCAAAGCGGGGCAACCCTCTGTCACGAGGTCTGGACTGCAGGGACACACAGGATATTGTATTTCAGGGGGGGCTAGATGGCATGCAAGGAAGGTGGCAAAGGCTGTTTGTCGGTGGGGTGTGTGAATTATTACCATGTCACTCCACACGTTCCACAGTCCAAAAATGAAAACCGATATGAATTTGGAAAATCTGGTTAAGCCTTTCAAACGAATGTGTTAAACAGCCAATTAAAATCGATTTATTGAGAAAAAAATTATAATAATTTAAAAAAAAAATTAGAAAAACAATAATTTATAAACATTATTTAAACTAAATCCTTCCTTTAAAGCTAAAGTTTAAACTTTATTTTATCTAACGTTTTACTTTTCAGAAAGAGACAGTCTAGGATACTGCATAATGCAATCCACAATTAGGCAGCAATGAACCTAACCATAACATAAAACCCTGCCAGGCCAGACAGAGCTCTTGTCAGCTCCTATATGTGTCCCATGGGTTTAGAATATATTATTATGTAGGCTAAACAATGAGGGTGGCCAAACACTTGTCTGAGAAAGTCAAAAGCGCCTGTAATATATGACATGCTGTGTACCTGTAATATTTAACACTATGTAAAACAACTTTGAGCAACTCTGATCATAACCAGCAGATTTAATGTACAAAAACAGACTGGTACTACAATGACGTAGCACTGAAGCCATTAAGTTAACTGTTCACTAACCTGGTTTATCGAGTTATCCGTATGTCATGTATTCCATACGAGTGTGGACGCGGACGTGAGCTCACAGCGTGCGCTGGGCTACTCTGCAGAGAAACATTGAGCGCTACGCCTGCCACCATTCACGCGTCTTTATTTCGGTGCCACCGCGGGAGGGCGTGTCCTCTTCCCATAAATGGTGTTCAGGGCGGTGGAACTTTCCGCAGCGTGAGCCAATAGAATGACTCGCACAACGACGTCGCTCGGCCTGACGCACGCACGGGATTCCATTGACGCACGACGCCGGCGCGGTGATGTGATCTAAATATAGAGGCCGAGCAACAACGACAGACACGTGGGGACTATTACTGGATGATACTGTACTAAATATAAACCAGAGGTGATAAGATGTCATCATAGGAAGTGTCGTTATGACTGAAGTTTACTCATGTTGTGTCTGGTATTGTCTGTAACTGATGAGATGTAAATATCTAATCAGAGGCATTGATCTGATAATGATGATGATACAATGCTATTATGAGCAAACCATTCATATACTAGCTATTTTCTTTTACAAACAAACAAATGTAATTGTTTGTGAAAGTACACTAATTGGTCATTTCCAGAAAATTGAAATCCTGAAATTATTTCATTACTCACTATTAGTCTAGCATCCACCTACACTAAAACCCAAAAATTAGAAATTATTCCATGCGCCTATTAGCTATTGGTTGCTAGCCAGACTCAGTCACAAGAAATTAACTTAAAATCTGATTTGTCTCATACGTTTGGGATACATTCTGCTAGCTACATATCAGTGAATCTACAACATTCAACATTTTTTTAAATATAATATAGCCTATACACACATGCACATATACTGTGTACAATTATCTTTATTATGGTGTTATAATTGATGTCTAATGTGGCTTGCTTGGAGGATTTGCAGAATAATAACTTGATTGTACAGTGTAACAGATTATTGTCATATGTACAGGAAACAAAGTTTGAATTTAATGGAATTATTTTGTCCAGCATCCAGTAAAGCTGCAATCAAACTGAAGGAGATTTGCACTAATGAACAGGTGTGCCTTTCTGGCCATCATCTATACTGTATACTGTACATAAAATACTTGTATGTGTAAGTGTATCTTACCATGTTGCCATGGCATCACGCGGCACTACGATCCACTTCTCACAGCTGCTAATTTCCATTTGTCAACAACAATATAAGCATTGCTGCCTAATAGCACTCATGTAATTGCGTCTTTGCAAGAACTGAAAACCAACACTTGAACCCTCTCATGAGGTTTTGGGACATTGGAGATGTCTTTTTTAAGCATACAAGGAGCGATATATGGAGCTGAGTAGGTGATTTCACACGTCCAGTCGAGGGGGGGGGGGAGAGAGCAAGCTGCAGTACCCTGAGAGGAGCCAAGCGGTTTCTCCTCCACATTCACGAGGGAAAAACAAAACGCCCCTCCAGCAAGGGCAGGGCTGTAATTTTGTAGGCCTTCTGTTTACATTCAGATACGGATATCTTAGGCCTACCAGCTGCTGTGGCCTCGCTGATGCAACAACACCCAACACACACACAAACACAAGCACCTGTGCAAAGTTAAATGTCAATTCCTTCTCGTGAGAGGCTCATGGGAATGTGTGTCTTCTGCACAAGTGTGACTTTCAAAACAAAGAGATACACTGCTCACTCGTGTCAACGCAAACCCAGTTATGTGCACCGCCCATCTCATTCAGGTCTTCACACCTGTGCATTATGTCATGGGAGGGGATGGGTGATGGGGATGGCTGGTGAAGTGTGAGCCTATAGGAGAGCTGTGGGGGAAAGGTGAGCCGACAGCAAAAATGCCCACATGGTTTGTCCAATCAACTGCCAAGTATTTTATGTCCCCGCCCTTTTCAAACAGTTTTGACAGACGGCTCCCCGGATGCACATGTGACTACCGATCCATCTGGCATGTCAGGCTAGGGGAAGAGTAGAAAAGAGAGAGAAGTAGGGGTGAAAGTCACCGACTATTGTGTGGGAGAAAAACACAGTCTCAACCTGACGTAATCTCTTCGTATTTCACAGCAATGGCGGATCTTTGAGTCTCAAAATAGTTCCCAGAAGTTAACTTAAATACTAAAAGTACCCTATACATTTTATTTTAAATGTAAATCAGTGAATTTATTGACTACTAATTACCAAAAAATGTAGTTATATATCTGTATATACAGTATCTCACAAAAGTGAGTACACCCCTCACATATTTTCAAATATGTGAGCATATCTTTTCATGTGACAACAATGAAGAAATGACACTTTTCTGCAATGTAAAGTAGTGATTGTA
>JAOEGT010023846.1:0-10366 GCA_025447795.1 Speoplatyrhinus poulsoni
GAAGAAGAAACTTTACGTTTGCGACTTGGTTTTGTGTTTTTCGATTTGCTGCGCGCTCCTGACTTGGTTGTGTTTTTGAATTTGTATCGTGTTTTCACCTGTCGGCCACCGTACAATGGCGATATAGAGATAATGATTTCTAATTTAATGCACGTTTCAAAGGGACATGCCAATAGAAGAGCCACCAAAGTACTTATGCCTATCTCTGGAGCCACGGCAGGCTCCAGCAAAGTAAGTGAGCAGTAGCCTTGCTATAGGCTTATTTAATTGTTTCGTTTATCTGTTAGCAATAGGCTGCGATATCTTAATACATAGCCTATAGGCAGTAGCAAGTATGCGTATATGCTGCTAAATAAACGTTTACCAACTGTATAGTTCGGTATGGCTGCAGATTATTCTATTGACAGCTAGGGCATGAGGATCTGCACCACTGCTTCAGAGCTGTGCCATAGTGTGTGCTTGAGAGAGCAAGGATCGGAGAATCCTCGCTCCCACGCAATGATTCAGTATATATTTATAACTTAGTCAGACTGCTGCGTGGCCTTGTTTTGACCAGACCCACCCGCAATCCTTTGTGATAAGTTTAGCCGAATCCGCACATCACTACTAGCTGGCTAGTAGCTACCTGTATCTGTTTGTCAGAAACGAAATTGAGCATGTGACTCAGTATCTGCGCTCTCATTGGCTACTCTGAAAAAAAGGTGCGTTTCAAATGCCCACTCCGTGTCAACTTGTGCAAGCGGAGTTAGTAGGCCAACACGTGAGCTTTCTCTAGTGTCTCCGCCCCTTCGACACTCTAATTGTACTAAATCATGTGCTCCTCACTCAAGCCAAGTGCAGGAATGGAGGGAGAGACGAACAAATCGAAAAATTAATTGACGCATAATATAACTATACCGATATAAACGATATTGTCAAATTGTATATCTCTTTTGAAAAAAAACACTGGTAAAAAATATATCGCCCAGCTCTAGTCATGATAATACAAATTATCAAGATAAAGATAAAGTATGTTTAGTGCCATTTTAAGAGTTTAATCATATAATAAATGATCGTGGTAATATTGTATATTGCAATTATTTTGACCAGGATAATAATTAATTTTGCATATCGGCCCATGCCTACATGGCACCATAGGCCGCCCTACACATTGTTGACCCAGCAACCAACTATTTTATGTGATATGGGGTCCCTGTGCTGTGGGGTCCTTAGCTTGAAAAACGTTGAATACCTGTTTTAAGCAAAACAGTTGAAAATGTACAGAGAGGTTTTATTTACTCTTTCCTGTATTTCTGTCCTTTGTCCAGGTGGGGGTGCTACAGGCAGAGCTGCATGCTCTCTCTAAGGAGAACCAGAGGAAGGCAGAGGATCTGGCAATATGGCGAACGGCCTCCCAGCCTACTGCAGACGGCCAGCAGCCCCAGGGCCATAGCGGGTCCCTGGCACCACCAGAGAATCCTGCGCTGGGCCCAGGGGAGGCAGAGAGCCAGGGGCTCTCTCAGAGCTCCAGCACTGTGCTGCTGATCAGAGAGGATCAGCTGCTGCTCTCGTGCACATCCAACAAGCTGCACGGCCGCATACTGGCCACCAGGTATCTCTCTCTCTCTCACACACACACACACACACACGCATTACTATGGAACCTTTCATTGAGGTGTCACAGCCAGGTATACTTCACATTGGCTATGGGCTAATGTCCCTGTACCTATTATATACTGATTGTCTGAGTCAATATTCCTTCCTCCAATAGGCTGCAGCACAGCAGCCTCCCTGAACAAAGGGACTTTATGAACATCTCCATTGATGAGGTAACTCTTTCAGCTTCTGTTGTCTTGTCCCATTAACTTCTACTGAATATATTTCAGTACTAAGTAATACAAAATGTAAACTTACTGATCAGAATGTAGTTTATAATAAACTAAAACTACATTGTCAGCGCTTAGAGTTCTACAGTGGGATGCTTCAGACTGTGTTGTAAATGTATATGTTTTGTTAGCTATAGCTGTTTTTTATGTTTACAATAACAGCTTCATTGGGAAATTTAATTTTGGTTTGCTGTAATGCAAAGCATTCTTCCATTATTTGGACTTTATAGATATTTTTCCCTCACCCAGGACTCTGAAGAAGAGAACACGGAGAGAAACGTGTGTACCCAGTCCAAGACAACAACGCACAAGCGGCAGAAACGTGCAGACGTTATCAGAAAAGCGTCTGATGAAACCACTCAGAAGGACTCAACCAATGTTCTCCACATTGTCTCCGGTTTGCAGCCAAAGCAGTCAGACTACACGAAGAGGAGGTGGGGGCTGAGCAGCACGCCCCCAAAACAATAAGTCCAGAGAGCATGGTCTTAGCAGAGGGTGTGACACACCAGAGCAGTGGCAAAGCCACGCATAAAGACATTACACAAGCAGTCTCCTCTCCTATTGCTGCCCGTGAAGTCTGCCACGCCTGCACCCAGACGGGAGACACTGAGGACAGGGAGGCGCCTCCCCCTTCCCTCGCCCGGCTCTCTGAGGGGGCGCGGCTTAGAGAGCGGACGCTCTTCTCCGGCTCCTTCCCCATCCTGGCCGACCCCGTGCGCCTGGCAGAACGCATCCGTCGCAGCCGCAGCCAGTTGTCTGCTGCCTTTGACAACACGGAGTACGAGCCGTACGGCCTGCCGGAGGTGGTCATGAAAGGTACGGCCTCCATCACTGTCTCTGTGTCTGTCTGCTCACCTGCACTATCTGTAGTATCTCATGACCAGAGACACCACTGTCTGGTCACATGACCCTCCACACCACTGTGTCTCTGTGGTCCTGCAGGCTTCGCAGACATCCCCAGTGGACCGGCCTGCCCCTACATCGTGAGGAGAGGACATCTGGGGACTGCTGCTGTGCCCCTTCCCCCAAAGGAGCCTGTCCACGTAGAGGAGACGGATTAGTGAAGGTAATCAATTTAGATGATTTGACTAATTTGACAGAAAGTGTATTATCTTACAAACTATACTTTAAAGGCAGTGTTAGGTCATTTTCGAGAACGCTTGCTAAATACAAGCTCAAATCCAACAAACTCTGCACCACACGTTGTTTCGGTGTTCGCCACTTTGTTTATGTTCCTATTTCCGGAGCCAGGAGCCAGTAGAAGTACCAGATTTTTTTTTTTCTCAACACGCACAGAGAATGGTAAACTAGCGAAATTCAAGGAGATATTTGTGAAAAAGTGTATTATCTTATCAGTTACCTTGCAATAGCTGACTATACCTTTTTAATACTAGAACCACTGAGTCTTTCTCTTACATGAAAACACAAAACCAAGCGATGTATTCTCATTCATGGACCAGTTAACCCTTGTCACTAAAATGTCCAGTTTGCGGGATTACAGCAACGAGTCTAATAGCTTTTAATTTATTCTCAAACTGAACAACACATGTCCACACACACGGAATGCAGCAGCATGCTCTGCTGTCTGGTTTGAATGTCACCGTAATTAGCTTGGCTTTCATGTGGCTCTAACGTACACTAGATTCTAGGGGTGTAATGGTTCACCAAATCCATGGTTCGGTTCATATCTCCGTTTTTGAGGAACGGTTCGGTTCATATCGCGGTTTTATTTAAATTTTTTACCTTTTGAGCGGTATAATCTGGGAATTTTTTCTGGCTTTGATTATTCTGTAGAATAGTCTTATTTTTTCTATACTTTCTGCCACTAGTTGGCAGGCACTCTAGTACCAGCTTCTCAGCCAAACAAGAACACTGTTCTTGTTGCCGCCCACACATGCACACTATGCTGTAGCGCCAGCACTAGGTAAACAAAAGAAAAAGATTAGATCGGATTACATTACAACACCTTGCTAAGTACAGTATTCCACTATATCCTCAACATAGAAAATAGTAATTGTTTGCTGCTATATTCATGTTTAATATAGACACTTTAAATTTTTTTAAGAATACTAAGAATAACACTGTAGCTTCATTGCTACTACAAGTTACACAATGCAGGCAGACGAACAAACAGTTTGTAACCACTTGATGGCAAAACAGACAGCGGCCAGAGACTGAATTACAAGTAAACTGGAAGGTTTTGGACAGTTCTCATACCTTGGCGGACATCATGGATACTATATTGACACCCGTCAGATATGTTTCGTGAAAGAGACAGACACAAGAAAGGTAACTGCTGCGTCATGTCTAACCCACCCATGAAGACGATACAGTATTTGTGTGTGTGTGTGTGTGCGCTGCGTGTCTTCATTTCTCAGCAAAATGACACACACATGCATTGATGTTTCTAAATAAAGTATGATATTATTCCACATTGTTTCATTTCAGTAAAGAAGCGAAGGCAATAGAATAGTTGCCATCCGACATCGTAGTGACGGGGTTTAATTCCATGAATGAGAACACGTGCATTCTATATATCGCTTTGTATTGTGTTTTGACAACTATAAAGGCTCAGTGGTTCTAATATAGTGTTGAGCTAAATGTGAATTGAAAATTGTAGTTTAATTACAGTAGCAACGTATATGAGACCTCAACAGGTTGCATCTGTAGCAGGTTGGGTGTGTGTCTGTATGGACCCCGGTTCTATATTCCGGTACCGCGACACAAAAACGTGGACGTTTGTATTGCGGTTTCGCAGTGTACTTTTTTTTTATTTTATGAGTATAAAAGGAAAGTTAAAACGTGATCTCCACCCACTGAGACAAAACAGCCGATCGACAAGTGCGATTAATCAAAGTAAATTGTATTGAATGAATCAAAAATTAACATGTTATTTTGACAGCTCTATTTACACACAGAGGGAATGTTTATTTTCGCTGTTCAGGTGGTAATATTTCCACTATACACATTACATAGACAATAGTAGTTTGCTACTATTTTTTTACTATCTGAAACATTGCCTTCAATGTCATTATGATCATTATGTTGCACTCATTGCTATAATATAATTACTCTACGAAGACCATCACCATTATTTGATAGGCTCTAAGTCTACTTGAAATACCTGGTGTCTCTGTGTTTAGTGTTTTCTTGACTGACCTAGTGCCTTGCAAACATGTCACTTATTCTGTAGAATGTTGCTGCTTCTGTGACAAGGGCCTCTCTTTTTAATTATCTCCCTCTGCAGTGAGAGAGAGAAGAGAGTCACGCCTGATGCGTGGATTTTTTGTCAACTCATTGCTATATTAATATTGCTGCTGCTGGTCAAGTTGACAATTCACAGCAGCCAGGCCAACGCGACCGTCAGGCCACTGAGAAATCTCCTGGGCCACAGCAACGGGAAGTTATTTGGAGATAGAAAAGATGATGCGTCAATATACCCTTTTCACATTTCCGTATTTGTCATTGACATTTGTCATTGACATCGTCATAAACGGGTAAACAGTAGCAGCAGCGATAAGGTGCAACACACAGTTAGTATTACAGAGTGGTCTGTTTTCTAAAAATAAACACCCCTACCTTGCTTTCCACACATTTTCAAACAATTGTGACCTCAGAAGGCTATGGATAGTCAAGATTAGATGCGACTTCGGTCTTACATTTATAAATTATAACATCACTTTTGTCTGTGAAAATTTTCAGGCTCCGAACCAACACTGGCAAATTACAATTGCAACCAAAAAAAACTGCAACGGCAGTCTGTTAAGATTATTGTCACATCAATTATTAAAAAATGATTTTTGGCTTATGCACTGCATAAAACTGTAGAACCTGGAACCTCAAGTTTACGAGGCTCCTCTCTTTTCCTCATTTACTTACAGTACGGTACTGTGCTAGCAGCATAGCACTTACTGCTGGCCATGTAGTACTACCATACGTTAAACACTTAAAAACATGAAAGTTTTTGCAATTGGCACATAGACATACTATAATAGATTATAGTATTAAATAAAATATTGCATTATAGTTGTTTGTATATTATAGTTTTAAAATGGATTGACATAACATAACATAGTTGCTTGGCAACATACCCTCAGCATCATGCATTTTTTTCGTGAAATATCTTATATTCTTCGCTTTAAATCCAGTTTTGCATTCAGTCAGCGAAAACTGGTAAACTATAAAAGTTTTATCTGTGGTGGCACACTGTAAAACACTTCTTAAATGTGTAGAAAAAATGTATAAATCGCCAGACTAAGTTTTTCCAAATTGCCTGCTGTTTACCCAGCTATGACCATTTACGAAAATGGTCTGTTGCGTTCATATTTTTTTACACGGTTAACATCTTAAAGCTATATAGCTGACAGAAAATAATTGTTTGCTGCTATATTAATTAGGGCTTTGTAACGATATAGATACTCTTTTCTATGTTTACATAGCTGGTCTGGTGCCATGTTAGCCTGCATGTGTGGCGCAGGGAGCATTTGTTTTGCTCTGAAATAGAGGTTTTCCTTCAGGTTAAAATTTTTTATAAATACTAGTCGGTTAAACATATTATTTTATTGTATTTATTGTAAGTAGTGGCTCAGTCAGTCTCTCCTGCCTCAGCCAGCACATGAAACACACAAAACAATCTGTTGACACTTACATATTTATAATTCAGCCAGAAGATATAAAGAAGGACTCTGACTCAAAAGTGTTAAGAATAATAGAGAAATGTATTCAAAAGCAATGAACAATGCAAAGATACAATTTGCCGCGGCCGTGGTCTGAAAAGCATCCGCACAGTAACGTAAGGCCCCGTGAAAAATGGAAATCAGGCCCATTAACCACACCCTCTAACCCTTTTATAGCGACACAATAACAAACTCCTATTGGTTGCCTGAACAGCACGTAAACATTAAAGGGTAGTTACCTCTTCCGCCTTCTTTCTTCTTCTGTGTTAACACCTCGTGTCTGATACAATTGTATATATCGCCATCTATTGGCCAGTAGTAATAACGGTAACGTCGATTTAAAAGTGGGGCATGGCTAATAAGCTAATTAGCTAACACTTTTCAGCACATCCAATGCAGCATACAGATGGTCATACAGAATCAATATAAAGTGAAGAGTTTCTCGTCCCGCTGCCTGTGATAAACGGAGCTGTATTGGCACGCTGTAACTGTTCATCTTCCGAATATGAAACGGTCACTTTATTATTTTTTAAATGAGAAGAAAATGAAAGCTAAACGTGATCTCCACCCACTGAGACAAAACAGCGAGAGACCTGTTAAGCCTGAGTGTTTGGTATTTTTAGACTAATCAACTAGTCAAATTTAGTTTAACCGACAGCGAAATTAGTCGCTAGGAACATCCCTAGAACGCACAGGTGTACACACTCACACTGTTGTCAAATGATAAAAGGAAGCAAATACATTTTTGGTCAGATTTCAGTTAATAATTTAGATTTACCAACGGATTTTCTGTTTCATCTACTCTGAGTAGAACGTTTTTTTTTTTTTTTTTTTTTTCTTTTACCCGTGGTGGGGGATGGGGAAAAAACATTTAGAAACAGGTCAAAAATTGAGGTCTGCACCAAAACATGGATTTGGCAAACCATTACATCCCTAAAGCCCACTCACTAAAACTGCAATTTAATTAAATCTGTTAACATAGTAGATGTGTTTTTTTTCTATAGTAGAAATCACTAGGCAAGTCAGAAAAGCCTATTCCCTTAGTAATACTGATAAATAAACTCCATCACATTCACATTCTGTATGTACATTATAATACAGTATACTGTCTGTCTAGTACAGAACCCCACCCTAATCCAAGGGGTCCTATGTTTTTGTCACTAAGATTATGAACTATGAATAGCAATGAGGTTATTTTGACCATTAAGCATTCCAATGCAGCATTAAGAACTTGTGTATTGTATTACATCCTGTGAATTGGTGGTGATGTGGTGTTATTTAATTTCATGTGTCCAGAGGAAGACAACTGCTTTGAGACCAAGTCAGCCACCAGCATCACCAAGACCTTAATATTCAACACAGATCAATTCTACCTTCAAATTGCACATCTGCGTATGGGTTTCTTTATATATGTGTATGCAAAATAAGAGAACCTTCCTATTGTCCAGCCTTCATTGGTTCAGCAGAATACTACCAGACACACTATAAGGACTTTGATACAGATGGATCTAATAAGCACAGCATATGGCCCTGAGAGCTGCATGTTTGCTGCTTTACACCTACATATTATTGTTTTCATTGTAGCCACTATTCCAAAGGGCCTGCTCAGTTTTTAGTATTTCCTACAGAATTAGACTGCAGGCATAGCACCTCTCACTTGCAGGTGAGAACCCATTGCCACTGGTCTTCAGAAGCCTCCATCTTAACGCTGGTGTATCCAGTCTTTTAATGGTCTGGCTGAATGTCCAGTTGTCTCTAGGTTTGGATCTGGAGCATTCCCTTTCCTGCCAGTCTTCCCTAGTGGCCGGGTGGGCCTCCACGCGGCGTGATTATACTTTATATAATGGAGTGCCTCATTTATTTTTTTCGTTTTCAAGCGCCTTGCCAAGAGTACATTTTCTTTTCCAAAAAGAGAAGTCACTGATGAACTTTCTTTTTTGTCTGTAGATGGCTATGCCTTATTCTGAATACTTGAATGTGTAAGGACAGGTGCTGGCGTTTACAACAGCTTGGTGAAAGAGAGAGAGAACGTGCACCCAAGGCTTAAACATGCGTTGTGATCTTTTACTGTTTGTATATATGTGAGGAGAAGAGGGGCGGGGGGGGAGAAGCAGCGCGTGTGGATGACTCAGTCTAACCTGCGTGGCTTTCCGCTCCATGTATGGTTATCCTCTCTTTCCCTCCTTTTGTTCCCTTCTCCTCTGCATTTCTGTCACTCTGCTTCTACTTCTGAGGGGACTTTTCTCTTCATTGTCTAGGGAAACATTATGTGGTCTTATTTTCAGACCAGTAGAGATCAGTAGAGTTGATTTGCTAGATGAGATTTGTTTTATGTATTTGTGTTTGTGTCACTGGATTAATGCATACACATATGCTAAATATCAGCTTTATCCTATATTTGACAATTTGACACTTACTAGTCGAATTAACAGTGATTCTCTGGGTTTTTGAAAATTGTATATGTACTTTTTTTTTTTTTTTTTTTTTTTTTTTTTATAGCAGCATTGCTAATGTATTAATGCTAATTTAATAATAATACTATTGTTTGTTAAAACAAAGCAAAGCCTTTTTATGTCTTTATTTTAATGCTAACTGATTTAACCTCTACCATAGGACATATACATACATACATACATACATACATACAGTGATATTTGACCTGGCCTTCCAGACCTGGCTTTTGTGTCACTTATGTTTTCAACAAAGCAGTACTGTGGTACATGAAATGGCAACTTGATGGTTGTTGTACAATCAGGAGGCTCTTATTCATTTGACACATTGTTTTTCATGTAGCCTCTGCAGGTTAGTTTTTTGACGTGTGTTTTTACTTTACGTGTTAGACTACTTGCTGCTATAAATCATTCCTTTGCTCCCTGCCTGCCTTCTCTTCCTTCCCATACACCCACACATCCCTCCCTTCTTACTGCCATGTTATCTATGGGATCTGTAGTCTTTTGGCAGGAAGGCCAGAGAAGCAATATGAATGTCTTTCCCTGTTTAGGACACTGTGACTACGTCTTGTAATATTTTACTTTTGCAGGTCAAATAAAAAGCTTGCCATCAATGACTGCAGTCTGGTTTTCATTTGTATTTTAGCGCTGCTGAATACAACTAGAGTATGTACAGGGACACCATTTGTCTGCATTTATCTGGTTAGTTATTTGGTTGAAAGCAGCATTAGAAAATGTTTGGAATGGAATGTTTGACACTCTTTTCTACTCCTACAGCTCTCACAGACTTGCTGTTCTCTACCCCTCCCCTATAGTTACGTTATGTTTAAAGCACCAGCTGGGTTAGAACTCTTGGGCTTATGGAGGCTCGGCAATGCAAACTAGAATGTACCAAATGGTATTCATGTACAGGGCCTGCTGTCACAACACCATCCACTGTATAAGAAGTAAACATACTAAGATGCTGATTACTACATTCTTAACTGAAGTCTACTGTAAAATGTGCAGATTGTGTTGTACGGTATGACACACAAGCTGTGACTCTGCTGTGAAGTATTTTCAATGCCAATCTACAAAAATGTTTCAGAGGTTTGGCACTTCATCTATATACAATGTGTAACCATGCACAGATCACCACATCACGCCACGTCTTCACTTGATGAGCCTGAGAACAGCTATGGGGACATCTGATTGATAATAAAGAAATGTCCCTTTTTCAGGACTGTATTTCAAAAATAATGTAAAAATCGAAATAACTTTACATATCTTTATTGTAAAGGGTTTAAACAATGTTTTCCATGTACAGTATCTCACAAAAGTGAGTACACCCCTCACATATTTGCAAATATGTGAACATATCTTTTCATGTGACAAC
>JAOEGT010023857.1:0-2500 GCA_025447795.1 Speoplatyrhinus poulsoni
GATGGATATATATATATATATATATATATATATATATATATATATATATATACACACACAGACACATATACATATTAATTGTATTGTTGCTAGACAAGTATGGAGCACTTCTTCACCTGAATGGTTAACGCAGATGTGGAACAATGTTTGTACTCTTTCAATATTAACTTTTTATTTTATTTTATTTCATACACAATTATCCAAAGCTGCTTAATGGGCCTTTACTGCCATATGGCAATAATATCATAACATAATAATCTTCCAGAATATTAGAGATGTATTAGGAAGACCGGGGACAGGATACACTCTCAGGTGAAATCGATAGACACGCAACAGTGAGATAAATATGTCTTCACTGTTATTCTTTATTATGTATATATTATATATTTATTATTATTAGGAAGAGCAATACCTTTTATTGTTTACGGCATTTTTCTGCTTTTGCATTGCGACATATGCATTAATACCAGTGTGAAGCACTTTGTGACCTCTGTCTTTGATGAGTGCAAATAAACTTGACTTATTTACTTACAATAGAACAATGGTGGAATGCTTCAGTGGACTGGTGTACAGCTGGAATGAAATCCTGCAGACAATGAGACAGACAGACCGACAACGATACAGACAATGAGACACACAGACACACAGACAATGAGGCAGACAATGAGACAGACAGACAGACACGTCATCGAGAGACGCAAAGACAATCCCAGCCCCTCGTCTCAGCTGGGGTCAAACCTGACCTCGACAGAGGACAAGGAAGTGTGTGTGTTTGTGTGTGTGTGTGTGTGTGTGTGAGTGCGTGCGTGCCGCTTGTCGTATTTACACCCCCCTTAAGTATCCCAGCGTGCATGCAGGGATAATGACATGCACGAAGTGCCATGACATTCATCATACACACACCATACGGTTGCTATTTGGGCGTGTGTGCACGTGTGTGTGTGTGTACTCTGTGCCTGTGTGTGAGCACTTTCCATGTGTTTGGTACACATAAACGATTTAGATATTTAACTTTTCTTTTTGCCAATATATTAAGCGTTTAAACGATCAAAACCACCTGCTATGTCTTAAAGCTCAGAGGAGCTCACAGTTCGGTGAGCCCGTACGTTTCTGACTTACTATAATTTGGTTTCGATATAATTAATACAAGGGCTGGTTGTCCTTTGCTTGAAGGAAAACATTTACACTAAAATGTTCTCTGTGCAGGAAATTGGATTACGTATGTGCCAGCGCATCTGCAATTTGCTGCGTTATGTAAGCAGGAGACAATGTGTTTGCCTTCTGTCTTTGTTAATAAGCCTTGCCTTCTACATGTAGTAAATAATTAAAACAAACAAAATAGCAAGGAAATGCTGTTACAACACTACACAAACATTTCACAAAAACTCGTTATCTCGAACATATGCACACACACGAAAACACAATTCATCTCAATTACACATTCACACAATACAACACACACACAGGCACATCCCTGTAATGCTACTCAGTCAGTGTGTGTGTGCATTAGCGTTTCATTATGATAAGTAACCTGAGTCGATTGCCCACCTTTAAAGTGGACATGCATACCATTATGCCATACTTAGACCACACCCAGGACGCATCCCTTGCCCATACCCCCACCGGAGGCGATTAGCTTGATGGAGGTGGATGATGCACAAATTATATACATTTATAACGGTCTTGCATAACACACCTTATTACCCTACATACTATTATTTGAACCTGCAGCAAGCGAAGAACCCCATTTCCTAGGCTATGCGGGAAAGTCATGATGTCTGTGTCCCGGGCCCAGAGCATTGGAACGAAGGATAGCCCACCCCTCTTCCCGCTCACCACCTATAAGATCACCTTTAAGAGGGATAACAAATCCCTCCTTATGCATGGAGAGACCCCCCCCACATTCGATGGGGCTGGTTTTACATGTTTGCATTTATTTATGATTGACAGCCCCGTGAAGCTCTGACCTTTTACGAAAATGAGCTACCTTCCAGGTGGGCGGGGGGTTAACGTTGTATGTATATAAACACCTTCAACTGTTAGACTTCCCTGGCAATTACACTGGCTAGTGGCAGCCTAACTGACTAACTGACTGACTTTGTCGGAAGGAAGAGGCGGGTTCGGGAGCACAGATTCTGAGAAATTACTCTCAGCGTCCGTCCTGTCAACTCACAGAGCAGGTTAAGATAGTGTCTGTGTGTGTACATGCGTGTCAGGTCCAGCTGTCCACATAACAACCCATCTGCGAAGAGAGCCAAGCCAAACCGTTAATCAAGCAATCCATCACCTCTACACCTGTCACTGGCCATTACCCCGAAAACCCCTTAACACACACACACACGCATGCACGCACGCACGCTTTCACTCCAAGTAGACACGCGAATGTCCACAAAACCCTATTGCAAAGAAAAGGATTACACAGTATACAGTATGCACACGTAGAGAAATTATAATGCAAACACGTGTTTGCATTATCAATCTGTGTGTGTGTGCGCCTGCA
>JAOEGT010023857.1:5000-10366 GCA_025447795.1 Speoplatyrhinus poulsoni
ACATTTCCCGATAATTAGCCGGTCAGAGAATGTGAGTGGGAGTCAAGCTGACGGCAACAGCCCTTTTCAAAGTGTGTTTTGTGTGTGTGTGTTTAAGGTGTGTAGGTGTGTGTGTGTGCGCGTGTGTGTGCTAGCAGAGGGCTAGCGATGTCCCAGGCTGTCCTGACCGCCCTGCCATCTGCGGGCATGCCGGGCGGCCGACTGTCGGTTGCCTGTGTGCCAAGCACTTTGACGTGGTTGCATGGTAACGCGCCTGCGAAGAACGGCCGTGATTTGATCTGTCCAAATGATCACAGCACAGCACCGACGCCATGCCAGATTTAGGGCTTTGGCGTGGCCAATATGTCGTAGAAATCAGTCGTAGGACACTTGTTTTTTTTTGTCAAATGTTTTAAATTTGGTTCTGGAAATTGGCCCCGGTTATTTCCCAAAATATTTGAATTGCATGAACAGGAGGCTGAAATGAACTTCATGTTTAGTCCTTCAGTCACTCAGATTGTTGAAACTTGTATAGCAAATACTGCTAAATAAGAAAACAGTTTGAAGGATACTTTAGGAATGTTTTTTTTTTTTGTTTTTACTGTTTTTAGTATTAATATAGAAACTCCCAAAATATGCAGTTCCTCAAATGACCACATGAGGGTGGATACAAAAACCAGTCAATCCTCATAGTTATGCAACTATAACTGCACATGGGGTGAATTTCTAAATAACTCATCCTATTTGAAAATGTAAGACATACATTGATCCCATTATTATGGATAAACAGTACAATGTACAGTATACTGAATCAGGCACTGCCAATATGGCAGCAAGCACAGGCTGAGCATCGCTCCGTCCCGTTCTTCAGAGAACACAAGGGTGATATCACAGAGGGTTTGCCCATTTACTTATACTGTCTATGGTTGCGACAGATATTAGTATAGAGCAGATAAGGCCTAAAGCCGCTCTCGTGGAGTAAATGAGCAAAAAATATGTATCTTTACAGTGTGAAACAAACAAGAAACACATTAATTATCCCTCCCTCTCACGCAGGCACACACACATACACACAGCGCGATGCAAGGCGCACAGTTGGGCCGGCGTGCAAATGTACGCCACGCCACGCGCGCTTCACCATCCTAAAAATAAAATAAGACAGCAGCCAAAGTGGCCCAGTCAGCCGTGACTCCATTTTAACTCGGCGCCGCCGCAGGAAAATTAATTACGCTGATTGAGTAACAGAGTTCATCAAACTGCTATTCTCATTTTCCGCATTCATTAGACACACTCTTTGTGAGAAGTGTCCCTGAGGTTGTGCCTGGCCCGCAGAGGAAATGATGGGAGACGCGGAGGTGAGCGACAGCTAATGCGCCTAAAACAAAATAAAAAATAAAACACGCCTGTGGAGAGACGATGACGACGACGACAGCGGCGGCTGGAGATCTGGGGGAAGCGAGGCTTTGAAAAGAACGCCGCGTGTCGTCGACTGCGTTCGCAAGGCAGCGAAACGCGCCGCGTTGTTTGCTCACTATACTCCATTTGTTTACTTTCCATCAAAGCCAGCCGTGGTTTAGCGTCGACGCTTTTGAGACGAGCTAGGCAATCGTGCTATCACACAGAAACTCACTGTGTCTGGTGCTTCAGTACAGTACGTATGGCCCTGCATTAACTGCAGGCCCACAGACACATTGTGCACAAACTGCAGCTACAGTAACCTCTGTGCTTTCCCATTAAAGGTGGATGTCAGGGACTCTGGAGAACAATTGTGATATTTGATATTTGATCAAAACAAAAACACATCTCGTGTAGAGACACCAGAATATATTATCAGTACGAACACAGGAAAGACAACACGTTGCTGTAGTAGCGACGCTGAGTTTGACTAAAAGTGTATTAACAATCGCTGAATGCACCTTTTTAACACCTGAAACACACATCGCTAGGCAACAGAAACCATAGGAGAGGATAGTTTTGTGTTTTCATCCATCCATTCATTTGTCATTTGTCTCTCATTCGTTTCCATTCAAACCCGTCCAACTCCCCAACCAATCCACTCCAGAGTAATGCCGCCAAGCGAGGCCTGCACACACAGACCTGCCCTGCATGGAGCAGTGAAGGCACCTCAGAATGAGCGTGTGGATATGAATGAATCATATACCAGCCTGCTGTAATACAACGCTTGAATGTACACCAAGACATTTGCACACTACTGTAGTGTGTGTGTGTGTGTGTTTGTTTGTGTGTATGCATGTGGATGTGTGTGTGCGTGTGTGTGCTTTCCACAGTAACGCTGTAGATCTGTAGTGTGTCTCACAAAGTGCATATACACACACGCACACCCACACAGACACACACATGGGCGCGCACACACACACACACACACACACACACACACACACACACAGTGGCGTCTGCAGTAGCCATCTGTTGGGGCTCCGATGGAGAGATGAGGGCATAGAGCAAGGAGGAGAAGCGATAGACTGAGAACAAGCACGATATCGGCACGATGTAGCGCTGCCAAAAAGCATTTCATTTAATAAACCAAAGCAAAAGAAAGGGGGCTTGAACCAACAGGCAGCCAGCCTCCTCACCTAAAGACACAGTTGAAGTACATTATAGTTTTTGCCTTTACTCTGTGGAATGTCACTGAGAGGTAACTGAAACATTTTGTTTTGTGATGCAGGTTCCAGCACAGTAGTAGCCAAACGATATGTATTATCACATATTTGATAGTGACACATATTTGACAATTTCACACAGCAGGTTATATTTCTTTCTTTTGTTTGTTTAGTCAGATTATAAAGCTAACATTAGTGTGACGCTTGATTTATTGCCATGATTCCGAATGTTATTTTAACTGTGATTTGGTTTGTTATTCTCGTCGTGACTCTGTGCTAACGCTAACGTGATTGACTTTGTTATTTTGATGAAACGCTGACATTCTTATCGCGTTCTGGTTTGTTATTCTGACTCGCTGTAGTTCTGATAACACGCTATTGTTAATTCGATTGTTGTTGTGATTACACTGTTTGTCGCTTGATTTTCTAATTAAATTCCCATTGGTTAATCTGATTGTGATTCTGATTAAGCGCAACTCTTAAGGAGAATGACTGTTCACCTACACACACACCACATAGTCCCCAAGCTCTCGTGCTTGTATGATTGCGTTGCGCTCCCTTGCAGAGCGTTCAGAGGGAGCAATGCACACACAACGTTGCATATGCGCTCGCGTGTTTGTGTGCGTTCAGGGCCGTAAATAGCAGTGGATGGGACAGTCTGTGTCTACGCATGTAATTGTGTGTGTGTATGTATCAAAAGTGACAGTTATGCTTCACATGGACTAGCTTGGGGGGGGTTGGTAACACAAATGCTATTTAAGGAGCCAAAAAGTTAAGTGACCTAATTAGTGAATAGAGGGGACTGGGTTGTTCTCACCAATGAGATACTTATGACACATTAATGTGAGAAGTCGCTACTCAGCCAAATGGACTGGAAATCGCTGTGTGGGTGTGCAGGGGCTTCTAGGAGATAATATCAAATGCTTAAAAACATACATTTACTACTCAGTAACATGAGGTGATTCGTGCACTCTATAAGAAATTGTCTTTCCTAATATTGTCTTTATTTTGGAGGCAAGTATATACACTCGCAATGCATTCTGGGACTCCTGATGGTGGTGGATTGGGGAATACCCTTAGTGAGGGTGCACTACAGGTAATATTTCAGATTGAGACACACTTCAAAATGGAGGATTCCACAATATGTCCGCTACTTTTAACCTTGCAGTTCCTGTAAACGTCAACACAGTATCATTTCATAAAGAAATTCTGTCTCAGTTACGTGCTCTAGGGTTCAGTAGGGTTCCTACAGTTGACACAACAGACTAGAAGACTTTTAGAGGTTAAACAGACGTGTGTTTGCTTCCAGTACTGTTGCATGTCTAAGCCTATGATGCTTGTGCTGATGTACTGTACTAGTCAGTCACTTTCTCTAAAAGTGTCTAGTGATTTTTGGCACCAAAAAGATGACCGCTCACACTGCTCCAACACTATTTCTATACATTATGTCTACCTGTCTCTCCCTTATTTCTTGTTATCTCTCCTTCTGCCAAAACAAGCTGATCATACCCCCCCACCCCCCCACCCCTCCCCCATCGCCTATTGCTGTGCAAGCCAAGTGGAATAATCACCTGTTATCCTCCCTGAAAGAACACCGCGAGCCAGTGCGGAGCCAAGCGCGCGACAAGCAGCCAGCCGAGTGTGAAATCTATCTATCAGCCCCCATCATCTCTCTTTCTGGTGGCGTGACGGCGGGCCGGGGGAGGGGGTTCGCGGCTTGATACAGTTCGCCACGCCGAGGAACGCGCGCCTCCCGCGGAGCCGCGCCGTTAACCGAGTGGAAGGGGGCTTCTGTTTGAAGACAGCCCCTCTCAGATAGGACATGGAGGGAAACCAGTGTTAAAAAGCTTAAGAGTCTACAAAACTGTCAATAGTGAGTTGACAGGCAGACGGGAAAGCACATTTGTTAGATACAGAGGACGGGGGCGGCGGCAATCGCATTTCAGATATCACCGCTTGACACAAATATAATTTTATACTTATTTATACCGCGCTTAATCGTGCTTGTGGATAATGATAGCGGTGTTAACCGCAGTGCCAAACGCATTATGTAAATTGGAACAAATGGCCTGTTTATGCCTCATGCCATACGCTTTCATATTGTTTCAAAAGGGAGAGACTAAAATAATATAACAGGAGCCGGAGCTGTACTGTACTGTTATAACGTGAAACTCAAAACAACGCATGTACTTTACAGTAGGTGCTGGTAGGCTACGACATGCACACAAACGTTAGGCCTCCGTATCAAGCGCATATTTTATTACGCATGCCGCTGTTATTTTGAAACCTCATCAGAAAGACACCGTGAAGCCATCAGAAGACTCAACTTCATAATCAACTCCAAACACAGACATGTTTGTGTCTGGAGTTAACCAGCCGTGTGTCTGAGGAGAGCACACGCCCGGATCACGCGCACGCAGTGTGATATGACCCCCCCCCCACTGCACTCCTCTCTGCACCTCCTCCCCTAATGAACTCTTCTCTGCACCTCCGCCCCTACTGCACTCTTCTCTGCACCTCCCCCCCACTGCACACTTATCCACACATCCTCCCCCACTGCACTATTATCTGATTATAAATTGAGGCGTTTGTCTTATAATTATATTACCAATTCAGCCTTAAATGCAGTCAAGACATCCAGATACCCAGCGTCCCTGGGAGGAGGGGGGGGGCTGTTCAAGGACACACTGCTGGCCTCCGGGGCAACAGGATCCTCCGGCGCATTCGGAGTGAGTGAGCGTGCGGGCGGGGGGGGGGGGGGGGGGG
>JAOEGT010023868.1:0-10365 GCA_025447795.1 Speoplatyrhinus poulsoni
CTTTGCCTTGGGAGACCCTACCAGGAGCACAAGGCTCCAGACAACACAGCTCTCAGGATCATAGGGACACACAAACCGCTCCGCCACGATAAGGTGATGGTTCCCGGAGAGGTGTATTCCACCTTCTAGTTTAAGTGTTTTTTTCTGATCGAAAAGGCAATCAGAAAGGCATTTTCTGATTGGAAAGGTTTAACCGCAAAACTTTACACACTACCTGCAAAACATTATAGAGCTCTTTGAAAAGCAAATTGTTCTAGTTTTTGTGTCAATACGGTACACTTATATGGTAGATTTGAATAAGCACATGAAGAGGCGCCTACACACTGATATAAATGCAAAACACTTGATGTGTGCAGGGCATAGCAGTTTGCAATAAAGCTTTGTCCTACATGTATGTATGAACACATACACTCACACAGGTAACCAATTGTGTACAGATGGATGTGTATTCCAAATAATGGGAAAAATATATTTATTTACTGCTTTTCTCAAAATGTGCTACAGTTATTCTCAGTAGCACTTATACATTTCTTAGATCAGAATTGAAATTTTCATAACTACTTTTCACAATGACATTGTCAGAAAATTATATCCTATTTTGGCTTTGTTGTCCAAAACCAATGTTTATGTGGCTCAATAAGTGCTCAAGCTCCGGTCTGTTTAAGGCTTTGCTGTAAGTGTGATAAAATGTCCAACTGAGTGTAAAGCATTGAACTGTGAACAGTTTAGCAAAATGTGTGTAAAACTGAATGTGCATTACGTTTGGCGCACTTTGTAAATACATTGGCTACAAGTGTTCAAGTGCTTAAAGAAGTGTGTTAGTAATCAGAAAAAGAATGTATTGTTGTAAAATATTTAAATTAATTAATTATTATTATCCATTTATTAGATAGATTACCCAATTGATTTGTTTGACTATCTAATCGTACAGCAGTGTTCCCCAATCCTGGTCCTGGTCCTGATTCAAATGAATAGCTTGTAATCAGTTATCAAGTTTGTTAGAGCCGTTGGAGCAGGGAGACTATGTCCACACGTACACTGCTATTTTCAGAAACAAATCTTATTCTGCGCGATTTGGCCTTTCATCCACATGTAAACGATGCATCCGATCACTAAAACCAAAGCTTTAGCAAAACACCTGCCAGGGTGAAGATATTTTAAAACTCAGTCCTCTGCGTTCACGTGTAGAAAGGTAAAACTGAGTTTCTGGGCTTGTAATGTCAGCTTGTGCATTTTGTTTGATGTGTGCTGTTAACTGTTTACATCAGAGAGAATATAACTTAACAGAGATGTTCCAACATACGGACATGTCCACATTTTAGACATTTTAGAAAAGAGGGGGGCGACTTTTCTCAGACCAGAAGCTTGCGTTTTTGCTTCCATTGAAATGCATTATTATGCTCAATGTTGCTATAATTCTAAACTCTTTGGTTTACATGTGCAATGTTTAAGAAATGAAGGACGTAGGCAAAACTGTGTTGGTTTAAACCTTGCTACTTTTAAACCTGGACTTTTTACATGTTTATATACAATTACTATCCAACTAGAATGACGAGCAGAGGTTCAGAGTGCTCTATGGAGGTCACTGACAACATTTCAGAACCAGTAGTCAGGTTTCTGATTGGCCAAAACGGCTTTAAAGGTTAGTTTTATATCGCCTGCTGCTGGCTTGGCATGCTCTTGACAGGTTTACATCGTATTTTCGCGTTTCCGTGTGGACATCATGGAAGTAAATTTCTTTTTTTTTTAAACGTAGCAGTGTATGTGTGGACATAGTCTAAAACATGCAGGACAGCAGCCATCCAGGGCCAGGATTGGGGAACTCTGGTGTACAGTATGTTGTCGGTATAGTCTGTGTTGGCTTAAAGTGGTTCTATATGACTTTCTGCCACTAGATGACACACAGTGTCTTAGACTAAAAAAAATTTTGTGGGCCACACAAATTGCAAACAAAAAACGTTCTCTCTGAAGTATGCCAACAATTAATCTGGCTAAACACAAGATTTATTCTATATAGGCCTACTGTACTACTATATTGATCAATGCTGCTGACTAAACTGAAAGATTCTGCCTTGTTATTAGAGTCATTTTATGTAATTTTTCAATTATACAATTTAATACAACCAAAATTTGTTTTAACCCTATTAAGTTTTTTTTTTTTTTTTCTGTCTGAAGCAATATAAATCTAAATAAAAATTAAATGGGAAGAATATATCTATTATAACTACTCTCAGTTAAATCTTTCCAAGTTGTATTTTGTACAGACAGACAAGCTCCTCAACATGTGATGGGAGCAGTCTGGAGCGATGGGGAGACACATCTCCTGCTGTGCTAAAGAGGCGCTCAGAGGAGAAACAAGTGAGGTATTTAATTGGCCATGGCATAATTTTTGTTGACCAGAAGGTGACTGCAGGATCTGAGTTTAGTGATTCTGTGCTGGCTTCATCTAGGTAGCTCTTAACTATGTCCATGGCGGTCACAGCAGGTGAGGCAGACTTGACCTTTAGCTTTGAAAAGTTATGCATAGCCCCCCAAAACAGGCTTTTCTGTTCACAGGTCTTATCTGAGGATGGATTTTGAGTGGCAGCTTCAGGTATTCCAGGAACATCATCCATTTGAGACAACTCTCCACTAGCCACCCCTGAAGCTACATCTGACTTGAGCCTGTCAAATGCTGATGGACTGAGTAGTGATTTGGGCAAACTCTTAAACCTGGGATCCAGGAAGGTGGCTTTATAGTTATGACCCAAAGGAGAATCAAAGATGGTCTGGAAGCGTTCATCCAACTGAGAATGCAATATGGTCACAAGTTTAGGAGGCTCTGGTAGAACCCGTACTGCCTCATCTGTCTTTACGTTGATCGGTGCAGCCTTAAGAGCCTGTACACATGGGATCACACAGGACAGAGAAGCTACATCCTGGCACACTGTACATGTTGCCTCCTCAAATAGTTGCAGTGTTTTCACCAAAGCCTTTGATGGTGTGACAGTATACCTCCCAGATCCATCTCTGCACTCATGATAGTCAGTGCCCTTCTCTGCTACAACAGTTGCTTAAGCATGTGGAGAGAGGAATTCCACCTTGTAGACACACCATGCACCAAAGTATGCATGGGAAGACCAAGCACTTCCTGGATCTGGTGAAATTTGTTAGCAGCTTTGTTTGATCTATGAACAAACCCAGTTATTTCGCGAGCAATCACTATCACATTGGTCACTGCCTGGCATTCTTTAAGCAGTTATTACCACTAGGTGCAGGGTGTGAGCCATGCACCTGATGTGCACATAGTTACCATCAGTCATGGCCCTGATCATGTTGGAGGCATTATCTGTTACAAAATACTGAACGGAAAATGAATGTTTAGAAAGGCATCCCAAATAAAATGTATTATTATTATTATTATTATTATTATTGTGTCACAAGGCACAGGAGGTGATGCAGAATGTTGGCTGCTGTGTGATCTACATGAATAACCTCTATGATGGGAAGTGCTGCCACACGTTGCCCAATCCTTTGAGCATACTTGTTTGCTTTCTATCCAGTGTCCAGTGAGAGACAGATATGCATTGGTTGAAATTGTGCTTGTCCAGATGTCTGATGTGCAGTGCACAACAGTCCCTTCCATATTTAAGAGGGAATCCTTTACCTTTGTATTCACATCTTGGTAAAGTTGTGGTACAACTTTTAGAGAGAAGTGCCAACGAGATGGTAGATGGTAGGTGCAACCACATTTAAAAGCTTGTGAAAGCCTTTATTATCCACTACTGAGTAGGGCATCAGGTCAAGGCTAATAATTTATTTATTTGCTTTGCAGTGGGGTGGTTGGGTGTGTAAACATGTTTTGCATTAAAAGCAGCTAAAATAGTAAAATGACTTGCAGGTTTAGTCTGTGTTGTTGATGTGGTTCTTGTGGGCGGTTGTGTGGTGGATACAGCCAGGGTAGGATGCTTGAAATGCAAGTGATTGTGCATTGCAGATGTTGACAAATGTTTAACACCTTTACATCTGCTACATTTACTTTTGCACATGTTACAGATAACCTTGGTTGGATCTTCAGCACTGACTGTGAAATGCTGCCAGACAGAACTTGTGCAAGATGTTTTGGCTGGGAGAGCAATAGGCTCAGCATCCACTTGCTCATTTATTTTGTTTTCCAAATCGATGCTTGAAAATTGGGTCGCGATTGTGCTAACAGGCTAACGCTAGCCGCGTCTCCTGATCAAACAACCCCCGCTTTTCTATCTTCTAAAGCAAAAAAGTGGCCCAGCACTTGATTTATCAAACAGGCTCTCTGCAACCATGTGACTGAGCAGTAAGCACTGTAGTTGAACTGGCTCGTACTAGTAAATAATTATCCTTCAGTCCTTCTGGTCAAACAAATCGCTTCACATTGCAGGTCGAATGAAAGCCACATACTATATAGTAAACTACATCAGCAACACCAGCTAATCTAAACAAACCCCTAATCACAACTAAATAGTGTTGGTGGTGTAGCCTACGTTTCGCCTATATTTGAACAAGGCTGCACCAAATATCTTATAATTATGTGTAGTGTAAATCTCTCTGGCAGTCTGTTTCCGTCTGGCCCTTTGTGTCACTCGCCTGCTTTCTTTCTCTCTCTCCTGTCACGTCAGCAAAGCAGGCGGAGCACAAACATCTACCGGCCTCCGCGCTCACTACTGTACAACAGCTGTTTGAAGCGGGGCTCTCTCTTTTCTTCCCAAACACAAATCATTTAAAAAATATTTGTTTGGAAAAACACACTCTTCATACTTATCCTAATAACGTATTTGTATTCGTCACCATCCCTAATGTATACAGTAAAATACTTTACAGAGCTCCTTTAAAGCTATGACCAACTTCACAGTAGATGTACAGAGCTCTGTGAGACAGGTGGTCTGTTACTATAGTTAAACAGGTGGTCTGTTAATAGTTAGTCAGGTGGTCTGTTAGTTTTGTCTGCAGTGTGTCGACATGGTCACACCTGCGTTGAGAGATGGATGCTCGCAAATAACAATAAGCGATTTGTTGCTTTGTCTTAATAAATGCTTGCCCATGCAGTATCTCTCACAGTAACTGTCCGTCATTACCTCTTCCTCAAATCGTTCTAATTAAAATGTTTAACCTTTCCATGGAATTTTTGTCCTTTGTCATAGTTATCTTCCATTACAAAAACAAGGAATACACAGATACGTGCTTATACAAGCAACTAGTTTCACATTTACTGTAATACAGAAAATAAATAAGCAACAGAAGGGACATATTTCTGTTCCGTCAAAAAAAAAAAAAAAGTGGGGACAGTTTTTCAAGGCAGACCGAAAGTCAATAGCCCAATTTGGAAATATCTTTCATCGATACAATACATTCAATGGGACAGAGAGAGAGAGAGAGAGAGAGAGAGAGAGAGAGAGAGAGAGAGAGATGTAGCAGTTGATGTAGGGTTAAAACGCAGTGGCGTGGAGCGCATAAGTCTGTCGACCCTTCAGATTCAATGTTCAAATAACCTAGTCCTATTACCCCCCCTCCCCCCCAGCCCCCAACACGTGGAGCGATGGTGTCTATGTTTTTGGCATTATTGTAGCAGAAATACTACAAATATATAGGCCTAGTCCTATTCCAGATTTTATCGATTCATGATTGATTAATTAAGACACCCTAGCTTATGTATATACAGTCTACATTACAGTAGAATACAGGTAGCTGTAATGATACCAAGGTTCTTTATCAATTCTAAACATTTTGGTAGCAGTGTTTTGAAAAAAAATAGTTTAATTAATTTTAAGGCCCCCAAAATTCGGCCCGGCGACATCCCTGCACACAATGCTTATGCAACAAGCATGTGTGTCTGTCAGTGACGGCTCCTGCTCCAATTTAGGAGGGCAATTGTTTTGGTGACCCATTCAATAGCCTAGGTAAATTAAAGGTATCTAAATCATTCTAGAGAAAGCTCGTAGATCAAAACAAAATAACCTCTTGCTTCCGTCAGAAGCTCTGCCCACCACTAAAAAACTCTAGCAAAACATATAGGCTACAATGCAATGTGACAATAGCTAGTTGACTTAAAGCTACAGTAAGCAATTTCATTGTCAATTCACAATAGGCTATATCTCATTGGACTGCTGGTTGCCTGTTCTGTGTGCTGGATAAAATCTGATGTTTGTAGCCTATACACAGCCCTGCCTCTGTAAATAGTAACACTAACAAAGTGGTGCCGATCACACCACACAACAATATTCTAGCCTTTGCTTTGTGTTTTCAGTGTGTCACCTCACTAGTGCCATACCACTAGTCTACCCCTAACCAATTTCATACCAAAACATAAACTTAACTCTTAAAAAGATTCTAAATTAATTAATTAATTCATTCATTCATTCATTCATTAATAAAAAATAATGAAAACAATTAATTCTATGTTCTATGTTGTGGTCCAGATAACCGGAAAGTAGTCTACCAGTTAATCAAATTAATGTCTTAAAAAAGAGGGCTACAAAACACAATAATGAAAATAAATTAATTCATAATAGTCTGATTCAGTAATTTTCATGGTTATTAGGTGCAGCAAAATGCTCTCGCCCAATCTCTCTTACAGGACGGCAGTAGGCTACCTTCTCTACGGCCCCCTTGGTTCAATTGAATGCAAAACATTGACGTTTGGCTTCTGTTTAGATACTGTTAAAAATGGTTATGGAAAAGCACAATTGCATACACACTAGACGATCCTACCAATTAATATCATTATTAATATTATGATATTACTTACTTCGCAAGTCATGCAGACAGAACAGATGAAACACAATCCATAATGTGCAGCAACGCGGAACGTCTATGAGAGCGGTAAGGACAATTTTCAGCCATATTGAAATCGCCCAAAAAGGGGCTGGAGCCTGGCTATACGTAGACGAGCCAGCGTCCACGGAACATTGGACGCTGATTGGATTAAAATGTTTAGAGGCAGGACAGTCAGCTACCGTAGCGTACACTGGTAAAGTTGGAAAATTCCCTCCTCTCTCTTTCTCCCTTTGGATGTGCGTCGCCCAATCGCCGTAATGAACGAACCGTCCCTGGTGTCTGTGGTTTAAGGTAGCCTAGGCTGCTACACAGGGACGTCTGTCACGCCCACGTCCCGTGGCGGGGCGGTACCAGCCTCTCCCGCACGCTCCCGCTCACCCAGGAGTTCCACGCTCGCCGGCTGGATCGGCCAGGGCCTCGCCCTCGGGGTTGGCCGGTACGTCGGGGGCAGGCTGCGTCAGGAGCCGCGCCTAGGGGGTGGGGGGTACTGTCACGCCCACGTCCCGTGGCGGGCCGGTACCAGCCTCTCCCGCACGCTCCCGCTCCCCGGAGTACTAATCACTGATCTGTGACAGGTGGTAGTCAGGGACTCCCGCACCTGTTCCTGGTTGAGTGGTTGTGCTTCCCTTTATTAGTTGTCTGTTTAGTTCCAACCCTTGCGGGTTATTCTTGTGTACAGCTACGGTTTGTCATTCCTTTATTTCGCAACCCTGCGTGGTGCTGTCTGTGTAGTGTTTTTCTGTTAGATTAAAACCTTTGTTTTGTTAAAGAGTGTGTCTTGTCGTTCCCGACCGTCACACGTCACCAGACATTCATGAAAAAGTATATGGTGACTTTTGGTCAAGGTTGGCTAAAAGTATACATTCCTTTCACACATAGTTCCTACAAATAACTGGGATAATGTGTCAGGCAAGGCAAGGCGAGTGATTTTCTCTCTTGCAGCTACATTCAAATAAAAGAAAGTGAAAGAAGGGAAGGTAAAGCTGTCAAACTTTGTTTTAAATTCTGCCATAGGAAGCGCAATATGTGACATCAACAGCACCCTTCGTAGTTTCAGGAAAAGTGGGTCGTAGAAGGAACGTACAGCATCTAGGGCTACGCTGAGAAAATGTATACCGCGATACAGTTTGTCATGATACTGTATCAATTAGGGCTGAACAATTAATCGTTTTCAAACCGAAATTGCGATTTGAACCAACGCAAAGCATGTAATTTATATGCGGAACAGCCAAGGGAGAGACGCTCTGAACTGAAAACTGTTGTGTTGTGGCACCTGGGAGGGAGGGTGCTACTTATAGTGTTGCCGATAGTGAAGACAGACAGATAGGGGAGATGTTACAGCGTGAGGGAGGGGAGGCCTGATACCTCCTTTAGGTAGCAAGGGACCGGGGAGTAGACGGTGCCTACATGTGCGGGGGAGAGACAAGTATGTCGCTACCCCTGGAAAGCCAAGGCGTCATCCAACTTGTGCAATTGCTATTAAGAACTGGCAGCGTCCTCTACTTAACCACGGGCCCTGCCTGTCGCTTGGGACGTTAAGTATTCTAGATATATGTCGTACTTAATTGTTTGTCTTTGTAAGTAATCTAGAGGTTCTCATTGTTGAGAAATATGTTATGTATATTGTAGATTGGACACTTAGCCAGTCTCTGTTAATATACCCGGGGGCTAGACACTTCCCTGCGCCCCCTTGTGGTGAAAAGCAGTATGCGCCGTCAACAAAATGTACTGTTCTATCTTGAGTTCTGTTGCTGTGCTCTCTTAGGTGATGTGTAGTGTACTGTGTGTGGAGTGGAGCACATGTATAGTATTGCTGTGCCTAGTGGGGTGTGTAGTGTAAAAGTGTGCGGTAACAAGTGCATGTTAATTGTTTTGCTATGCTGTGTTTTAGGAGCATGGGGTATTGCGTGCGTGCCTATGGGTATACTTCTGGGGAGGGCAGAACCTGAAAGATATGTGACCCTTAATTTTTCATCTAAATATTTATAAATAAAGCTCTATATTTGTACTATACTGTTTGGGTTGTGGTGACTGTCTCTGGCTTCTACAACCGGACCTGAATGGATAACCAAAGGTGATGGCAGCATTAATTTCTATAACCAAGTTTATTACAATAGCTTTGCATTTTTCATTAGTTTTTATTTTCATTTTGTTTTCAAATTCAGTTGAGTTTAAATTAGTTTGCTAGTTTAGTTTAGTTTAGTTTCTATTTTTTTAAATGCTTAGTTTTAGTTTAGTTTTTATTAGTTTTAGTCTTTTTTTAATATGGGTTAATTTTCAAGGTCAGAAAAAGTGTGGGAGCCAAAACTTCCAAGCACACTATTGCTTGTGTTAAGCCCGCGATATACTTTCTTTTAATTATGCGTGTGCAAGATGGATCAATCACGAAGAAAAGCGAAGAGTGGTCAGCACCTACTGTATTGAGTGCCTGATGTAGTGGTTGTTTCCGAGGAAGTTGGCGACAGAGCATGAGCGGAGTGGAGCGGGAGCAAGCGGGGAGCGCGAGCAGGTGGATTTTGAACAGAGCGCAGATCGGCATTTTTAAAAAGACGGAGCGTTGCCCTATATCCCGCTCAAATATCGCTCCGCTCACACCACGAGTCTGGAGCATGCTCAAGCCTGACCCAGAATCCTTATGTGTCTTGCACAGTCATCAACGGTAGACACTTTTCAGTCAAAACTCGGGTAAATAATGGAGTTCACCAAAGAAAGTCATACAGCTGTACTATTAATATAAAACTTACTAACAATGATAATGTGTTACAAGAAAAAGAATGTGGTGACATCGTTTCAGTCAGCAACATATTTATTTTGGAACAAAAGTGTCAAGGAAATATAGCCTAATATTAAAACTAATTCGTTTTGTCATTCAAAGTAAGCCTAATATGGTTGTTTAATTAAAATAGTGTCGTCCATGATTTATTTCCTTTTTTTTGGAGTGAGTGGGGGGGGCAATTTGAGCCGCGCGTCCGGTTCACAAGACGCGTTGTTAAAAAATAAAGTAAGACACGTAGCGTCTATGGCCTAGTCTTTTACTGAGATGAACAATGTTATTCCAAATGCAAACGATGAAGGTAACTCCGTAGTCGGACATTCTTCACGGCACTGAGAACGTTACAATCTCAGGCAGAGCTAAATCGGAGCTAATACGTGTGAGCCTTTGAGAGATGTTTGTGTGTGGATTACAAAAACATGTTTGTGGATTATACCACCGTTTGCAAATTTAGAGGTGTGTGTTTGTCGATGATGGATTACAGTGGCGCAGGAGATGTTTTTAAGGTGGGGGGGATGAAAGTGTGATGAAGAATGTCTCAAATTTTAAGCCTGTACAACTATGCTTTTAGTTATTAAAACCACATAAAATACTGGAGTGAAATCTGTCCCACCCGGGAATTGAACCCCGCTCCCCCGCAAGGACAAACACATTACATGTTCGCCACCAGAAAATTAATTTAAATAGCCCATCGAATGTGTTGAAGTATTTGAGAATAATATTTATGTAATTTATGGTTGTAGCGCAATTGTCTTGACATCGTTACACATGGTTATGACATAGACTAGACTACTACACTGGTC
>JAOEGT010023889.1:0-10364 GCA_025447795.1 Speoplatyrhinus poulsoni
GCTTATATGCAGGCTGCACCAGCTGCAACCACTGACGAGTAGACAGCAATCAGCTCCAGGCTCCACCCATCAGCTGCCACCAGCAATCTGGAACCATACCTGCAGCAGAGGGAAAGAAAAATAACACACCCAAACGAACACTGCGCGACACACAGCACTGGGGACGTAACACTAGTAATTTAGTATCCTGCTGTCCCATTATCTCTAATCTATGGATTATTATGATTTGTATGATGGGTTTTTATCTGTAAGATTAATGTCTAAATGGCTATTTTCAATAACTAAAGGTACTTTATGATATTTTAAACATTAGGCCTAATATAGCATTAAACAATTATCTATGCAATGATATAGTGGAGTAGCAGTCTCCTGAGTAGAGATTGACATCACACTCTAATGCACTCTAAAGTTCTAATCCGAGCTCCGCTGTTTGTTATATAGCTGGCTCACTGTTTTGTTTTGGTCTGAGATGCAGTGCTGTTAGTATGACACCAAGCGGCAAAAAGTCATATAGAGGCACTTTAAGTACATTAATATGCATTTTGTGGAAATGGAAAATGGTTCTTGAAATAATTATGGTTATTAGAGCTTCTGATGTACAGTAGTGAAATATACATAGGCCTAGACCTAAATGAGTGTGTTCACACTGGATCCTAATTCACTATACTCTGTACGTTCAGTTCTAAAGAAATACAAAGCAGATAATTTCACAGTGTCGGTGTGAAATTACAGGCTACCAATAGTAATGGGGTCAATGTACGGAAAACCATGCCCTATAAAATTGTTAACCTATCGTGACCCATACATGATTGTGTAACCCTGTATTGTTAGCCTATATAAGGACAGTTAGCTAGCATTTCTCCTCAATATATTAATTATACCATAAGAATATTTTTTTAGTGTTTTGTTTATGTTTCAAAAGCCACTATTGCTTTCAATTACCTAATAAGTAGCCTAAGTAAGTATCGCTTGTGGTGAATTTTCTGCCTTATCATTCCAGAGTAGGCTGTACTGCGACTGTTAGATTTACATATTACACAACTTCTGCACAATTCTGTTTGTGTGCTCAGTAGGGCATGGGTACTGCTTTGTACTGTGGTGTTCTCTTACGTGTCAGTAACAGAACATTTACCTGATTCACTTGAATGTGGTGGGACCCTTTCAGATGTCATTTACAGATTATTGGAGGCATCTGGTAATGGTATGAGAGATAATTTTCCCCATAGTTTTAATGCACTAAAGTCATACTTTAGAAATAGTCTAATAGTCATCATGGTGGCTAGAAGTTTTTATTTAACATGGTGAATTTCTTTATTACATTTTGGGAATGCAGTGCTATCTGTACAATTTTAGTGAGGCCACCAGAGTAATAGAGATGTTGCTAGCTGTTTTTCTTTGGACTAAATGTAGGCTATTAAGAACTCCAAGGACTCCAGTACTAAATTCCATTGTGTTGAATTTATTTAAGCATTAAAACTGAGATATTTTAAGGGGCTTGCATAATGATGCAGCTCTTAATTTCTATAGCCATGCATACTCACTGAGTCAATGTAGATGTAAACGAAGTAAGTGCAAATTAAGTGTTTGATCAACATAATTAGGTCACACCCGCTGGGAGACTTAACAGGGAAGAAAGAAGTTTTGAAGTTGCACAAAAAGCTTGAGAGCTTTCCAAATGTTGAACAGACTTTTTTTAGGTGCATTTAAAGTGCAAAACACCTCTCGTTAATCAAACAACACATTAAGGTTAAATATTTGCTATTGGTCCTAGGGCTGTTGATTTTTTTTATTTTATACATTTATATTATATTTAAATTTGCTTTACTATATGGTACAATAGTATTGTGTAACTGTGCTGATGTTTTCTGCAGTAGTCACCTTTTTAATAGGAGGTTGCAAGGCAAGAGCACCTCATAAGTTGATCACATTGTCACATATAGTCTTGTAATGTAACCTTCTAGTTTTGTATCAAGGTGGCAAACCAGCTAGGATAGTTGACAATTTAATTTCCAACAAAGTAAAAAGTTATTATTATTATTATTATGTTATTATTGTTATTATTATTATGTTAACGGTATTGTAAACTCTACATTAGCTCTTTCCTTGTGACTTCTCATATAACCAACAATTCTGGCTTGTGTTGCTATATAGAGTCATTATGATTATGAATGTATCATATTTGTGTTTGTTAATAGATTTAACACATGAAACCATCACGTAAGAAACACAGAACAGACTTGCACACAAAGGCCCCTTAAAATTGCATGGGTTCTCTGAAAAGCTAAAATATTTCCATTTCAATTCCTCAGAGCATGATGGCATGTCTGCTGTGGCTTGGCTTGACCTTGCTGGTAACTGCCCATTCCAGTGCTGTGAAGAACTGCCACCCTTCCTGCCACTGTGAAGTCGAAAGCTTTGGCCTGTTCCACAGCTTCAGTCTGACCAGAGCGGACTGCAGAGGCCTTGCTCCTAGTACCAGCATGCCTATCCCCATACCCCTGGACACAGCCCACCTTGACCTGTCGTCTAACGCCATTGGGCCACTTAACGATGATATGCTAACGGGGCCTGGCTACACCACCTTAGTCGGCTTGGACCTCAGTAGCAACCACATTACCAAGGTCAGTCAGTCCTTTATGATGAGCACCGAGAAGACCAGCCTTCTGCTAGTCTAGACTACTAGTTTCCTATAGTAGTTTTTTTTTATGTTGTGTTGTCAAGTGGTAACATAATTAGTTCAGCGTCAACTTGCCTCAACCACTGAGGCAGATCCATCAGAGGATAGGCATGATTTAAAAGGTGGAGTCAGCGATTGAAGGCTAAAATATTGTAGAATTCAGCAAATGTCTCCTGGCTGTCCGCTAGCTGCCCGCCCTGTCTGCACGCTGCAAATATAGTCTGGTGTTTTCTACAGAGCCCTGGTTCTGTGAATGGGAACACAAACACAGTGGCGCTAACCATGCCACACAACACTGTCCTAGCCTTGGCAATGTGTGTCCAGTGTGGGGGGGGGCGGAGCTTCTAAGGGAGAACCCTATGGCATTGAAGGGAGAGGTGTTTTTGAGTTCAAATTTCAACACCGGAGTCCCCGACATCACCTTGAATAACATAAGTGGCACCATTTAGCCTTGCTGTTTGTTTTTGAATACTAGGTGTCACCAAAATTAACCAAACTGAAAGTGTGTGTAAAGCAATACTATACTGTAGGTGATACCTCTGAAGTAACAAGGTCTCTTTTAGTCCAATTTTCTAAAATGCATTGTATTCTGCGGCTTCCTCATTTTTCATCGTACTCTGTGTTTCACTGTATTTCTGTATTGTCCAGGTCAGTCCCCATGCTTTGTCAAAGCTCCGTTACCTGGAAACTCTGGACCTGAGCCACAACTCTCTGGAGAGCCTTTTCCCCAGCTCCTTCACGGGCCTTCCTCTTGCTGAAGTGGACCTCAGCTACAACAGCTTCCAAACGTTCAACATGGACGTTTTCGCCGCAAAAGCAAACGGTCAGCCGGTCACTCTGGATCTGTCTCATAACCAGCTAACGGCTATCATCTTGAGCCCACATGGAGCCGTCTTTCACATACAGAGCTTAAATCTGGCAGCAAACCAACTGAGGAGTGTTCCAAAGCTAGCAGGCTTGCCACTTCGGTACCTCGGCCTGGACGATAATGCCATCACAAGCATTGAGGAAGGAGCGTTTGCTCAGTTAAAGGACCTGGTTCACTTATCTCTCAGTGGCCTCCGCGAGCTGCGGGAAATCCAGCCGAAGAGCTTCAAGGGTCTAAACAGCCTCCAGGTTTTGGATTTGTCCAACAATGTAAAGCTGGAGACACTGAGCGCTGCAGTTTTCAGTGGACTTGACTCCCTGCAGGAGCTGGATTTGTCAAACTCTGGGGTGGTATCCTTGCCAAGTGGCCTGCTCAGTCACATGCCTACTATCAAGAGCATTGCACTAAGAGAGAACATCCACTGTTGGAGGAGTCAGAAGCAAGCACAGTTCCATCGGCAGCTGGGGCAATTCACCCACAATGATGTGCTTAGCTGTAATGTTGAGGGCATTGTGTTGTGAAACCTACCTTCAAAAATTGACTTTCAATAGCCTATATAATTCCATTGCCATAACTGTGCCTTAATTATGCAAAACATTATGGTATTACCTGTGACGTGTTTATTTCCTCAATATTTAGATAATTTGATTCCACTTTTAAAACAGCTTATATAGGATTAATGAAGCCTTTGTTAACACTAATGTAGGTCTTTGCTGGTTGTTAAATAGAAGTTCAGTGACCTATGCGATGAGGCTATTTGTTTCAGTTACCTGGAATCCACTCACTTGATCTACGGTAATACCTGCCATGAGTTGCTTATGATAACCACATTGGTTAAATATATCTATGCTAACACTTGACCACTAAGATTTGTCAAAGGAAATGCTGGACTGAAATGTACTTACATTTTAGGTGTATGCTGATATTGTTGTTTTTCTTTTTATCCATATATATATTTTTTAGTTGCATGTTCCTCCACTCATTCAACAGCTTCTTGTTGATTTAGCTTCCTTCTCTCTGGGATAGCAGCTGAGAAGGTGAGAACACAATATAACAGCACACTGGGAAGTAACATTTGATTAAATCAGTAATATCTACAGAAATAATATTTAATATTTGCCTTAACAGGACACAATCAAAAATCTAAACTGTTTTCCAATTTCTATTTGCCTATTGTAAACAAATGTTGTTTAATGTTTATGTATGCTTTGACATAGTTTACTTTGTTTTAACACATCGCAAAACCAGAGAAAACAGACCTTGAATGTTGCCAAATATCTTATTGAATTGGCAAGAACCTTTATTTCAGAACATGTTTGGTTAGAGTGACATGGAGCTGCGGCTTAACTTTGGACCAGAGTCATTTAAAAGAGAGTCGTGTCAACTCAGTTCACTCCAATGGACATTTTTTTTTTTAAATACTAGAAGAACGCTTTAAAATATGTAATTATCAAAAATTGCAGTTATGTATCTGTACAAGTTGCCCACATCCAAACACTTCCTGGAACTGTTTTGCATCTACATAAATCCACGGCCACTGATCATTTCAAACTTCCGTTGGCACGACTCTCTCTTCTACACGGCTCTGCTTTGGACCTACAAGATGTTTAAAAAAAGTAAAAAACTGATGTGATCTGTTTATTTTCAACTGAACTTCGTGAAGGTGCTGTGCTTTACATTTGAGATAGTAAGCCTGAATGGTAATTCCTCCAATTTCAGTCAATTTTTATTGAATGGAAAATGATATGACACCAACTCAGTAGAGTTTTTATTTCTATACTGTATTAACTATATACAGAACCTTATAATAAATTGGCTATTATCATACTTGTTTTGCTGATTTGATCATCTACAGACTGACCTGACATCTTAAACTCTATATCAACAGTTGCTAGGTGTGGCAGCAAAGAAATATAAAGTTTGAAAACAAATTCAGACTGTTGTGTCACTGTTTCTGCTATATATTATAGGAAACAATCCTTGGATTTCCAGAGGGGTTTGTACTATGAACAATTGTGACTCATCAGAGTCGGGGTGTGTCTGGCTTTACAAGAAAAATAGCTGTGTGGTTTCCCCTAGTGTAATAACTAGAAGTTTACTAAAATGTGTTCGCTCTTTTTTGAAAAGTGTCTGTGGGCAATGTTTATGTACATGGCTTACATTTATAAAACGTCCCTATAGAAATATATAGATTTCAATCATAGGTATACATCTATATGTGAGGAGATATGCAGTACCAAATATTATATAATATTATTATAATATTATATATACTGTAGCATTTCTCTAAGTCTACTCAAAGTCGCTTAAACTCATCAAACTAGTGCCAGTTTGTTGTTATTCTTATTTAAGACACATTGACAACATCTTGCATATCAGGGCATGCAGTCTTTGAAATTATAACTAAATCATATGCCAGGATTCTGAACAACCATCACACCAAGAAAGTGGAATGAACAAAGATGTATAATGTAGTACTTCAAAAATAAAATGGGTGTTATCAGGAGAGCTTGCTGTGAAACTATCCTAGTGAATTCATTAGTGTTTTTCAAATTAATTTGGGATTTTGGGAGTATGAATTATCTGAAAGCTCTGTTCTAATATATATATATATATGTTCTCAGCTGCATGTGTGTGTGTTTTTTTACAGTGGGTCAAAGGCTGCCTGGTCTTCAGTGTATGACCCTATTAGTGAAAAATCTTCCAGATGTCAGTGCTATTTACCCATTGCCTGGGGTCATGGCATGTTGAGATCAGGGAAACAAGCCATCCATCAACTCTAGTTCAGGTCTGCTCACTGGCCATTTGGTGTTCAATGCTTCCATGTAAAACTACAGTCATCTCTCACATGTTTCCCCATACATCCCCAGGGTAATGAATGTGAGATGTGATTGGAAATACTGTATAGAGTAACTGGGAATAACTCTAAAACATTTTATAAGGTCTTTAAATAAGTGTTACCTTAGCTTATTCCCTCTGTATACACCAATTATATTCTCGTGTGTGTGATGTTAACATTCGTACAGCAACATGCTGTAAAATTGAACAGCTTGCACGTCACCTTTTGCTGAACAAATGTTTGTGTCACTGAAGACAGCCTAGGAGTTAATCCTTTGATTATCTGCCATGGTCTGGCACTGTATTTACTTACAAGGGAGACTTTGAAGTATATGTAATTACTTAGGGCAAGCAGAGCCAGAGTGTCTTTATTAACTGGTCCATGCTTGCTTGAGCAGCGCTCAGGCAAATGTAACGTGACCTTTTAGGACGTATACTCACGAGGATCAAATTGTTCAAGCAGCTAATTCACAATCTTTAATTCACCTCAACAGTGACCCCACATTTATCAGACTACTGCAAGGGTTTTCTTTCCATTCCTTAAGGGAATATGGAGTTCATTGTAGTTTATTTGATGCAATGAGTTGTGTAAATACTTCTTCTTAAAGTTATGTTTTCTTGAATTTTTTCCCCCATATTTTCCACATTTAAAAATGTCCTAATACTGAATGTTTTTGTTATTAGTAAACCTCTGGTTTAAGCGGTCTGGCTACAGCAGTAAGACTGTTATGCTGCAGTGACAATTGACACAAGAGTCACATTGTGTGTGTGTGTGTGTGCGTGCACATGCTTGCATGTGTTGACACTGGCACAGAGGTTTTGTTTGTTGGCCCAACAAAAGATTAGCTGAACTTGTTATGTGCATCAAAGATGTGAGATGCAAGTTCATACCAATAAATGATGCCTGACCTTGTGACAACATATTGTACTGTACTGTTATCTTCCAAACTGTACTCAACTTAATTGTATGTCATAGTGAAGTCAGCCTGTCAATATACTGTACATCAGTTGGATATTAACATTTTGTCTTTGAGAAAGGGCTGGTACTCTAAGTAGAATATTTAGGTAGAATTACTAACCTACCCTAACCTGACATGCCAGATATCTGTGTCTGTTAGACACATCCATCTGGGGATCCTTTGAAATAATAATCAAATAATACTTGGCAGGTGATTGGACGAGCCTGTGAACCAGCAAAGCCTGTTGTTATCCACTCTTGCAGTAGAAACGTCGGGAGAAGAGTGAAAACGTATTTTTCCATTGAGAAAAGCCTTTGCTCTTCTAACAAAACTGATGCTATATTGCATCATCTACAATTTAACCTTTGTAGGACCCGCCATTGTTGTTTTCAAGTAACCTTTGTCACACCTAAACCATGCCTGTATAGCTAACTATGACGTTGATTGGCCACACACTAGGTTTATCTAGAGCTCTCAAGATCAGGATGGTCTCGCAAGGCTAAACCTACCCCATATCAGGCTGCAGAAATGAGGGATACCTGTGTTGAATAGGTGTTAGCTAATCCTGTTATTGGTCTAAACATTATATATATCTACTACACATTGTGTATCGGCTTGCACTTTAACCTAGCACATGGTCCAGTCAGAATCCAGGAGCTGTCAATCATTGTCTGATGCTAAATGCAGGGTTCATGTTGAAATGAAAGATGTTTTTGCAGCAGCCCAAACCTGTACTATTGTCGGTTTCTTTGAACTAAACACGTGCTTACAGACCGAACAAATACGAAAGCTTATGCCAGGGTTTGTTTCAAAATGCGTTTTATGGGTTACTTTAATGACATGCCCAAGGGGTCTATTAAAGACCATTAGACCACCATTGAGTCTAAACACAGCATGGCCTTGTTTCTTCCAGTTTCACATTCCAGTAACTAGGGGGGGAATTAAAAAACTACAGTCATCTCTCACATGTTTCCCCATACATCCCCAGGGTAATGAATGTGAGATGTGATTGGAAATACTGTATAGAGTAACTGGGAATAACTCTAAAACATTTTATAAGGTCTTTAAATAAGTGTTACCTTAGCTTATTCCCTCTGTATACACCAATTATATTCTCGTGTGTGTGATGTTAACATTCGTACAGCAACATGCTGTAAAATTGAACAGCTTGCACGTCACCTTTTGCTGAACAAATGTTTGTGTCACTGAAGACAGCCTAGGAGTTAATCCTTTGATTATCTGCCATGGTCTGGCACTGTATTTACTTACAAGGGAGACTTTGAAGTATATGTAATTACTTAGGGCAAGCAGAGCCAGAGTGTCTTTATTAACTGGTCCATGCTTGCTTGAGCAGCGCTCAGGCAAATGTAACGTGACCTTTTAGGACGTATACTCACGAGGATCAAATTGTTCAAGCAGCTAATTCACAATCTTTAATTCACCTCAACAGTGACCCCACATTTATCAGACTACTGCAAGGGTTTTCTTTCCATTCCTTAAGGGAATATGGAGTTCATTGTAGTTTATTTGATGCAATGAGTTGTGTAAATACTTCTTCTTAAAGTTATGTTTTCTTGAATTTTTTCCCCCATATTTTCCACATTTAAAAATGTCCTAATACTGAATGTTTTTGTTATTAGTAAACCTCTGGTTTAAGCGGTCTGGCTACAGCAGTAAGACTGTTATGCTGCAGTGACAATTGACACAAGAGTCACATTGTGTGTGTGTGTGTGTGCGTGCACATGCTTGCATGTGTTGACACTGGCACAGAGGTTTTGTTTGTTGGCCCAACAAAAGATTAGCTGAACTTGTTATGTGCATCAAAGATGTGAGATGCAAGTTCATACCAATAAATGATGCCTGACCTTGTGACAACATATTGTACTGTACTGTTATCTTCCAAACTGTACTCAACTTAATTGTATGTCATAGTGAAGTCAGCCTGTCAATATACTGTACATCAGTTGGATATTAACATTTTGTCTTTGAGAAAGGGCTGGTACTCTAAGTAGAATATTTAGGTAGAATTACTAACCTACCCTAACCTGACATGCCAGATATCTGTGTCTGTTAGACACATCCATCTGGGGATCCTTTGAAATAATAATCAAATAATACTTGGCAGGTGATTGGACGAGCCTGTGAACCAGCAAAGCCTGTTGTTATCCACTCTTGCAGTAGAAACGTCGGGAGAAGAGTGAAAACGTATTTTTCCATTGAGAAAAGCCTTTGCTCTTCTAACAAAACTGATGCTATATTGCATCATCTACAATTTAACCTTTGTAGGACCCGCCATTGTTGTTTTCAAGTAACCTTTGTCACACCTAAACCATGCCTGTATAGCTAACTATGACGTTGATTGGCCACACACTAGGTTTATCTAGAGCTCTCAAGATCAGGATGGTCTCGCAAGGCTAAACCTACCCCATATCAGGCTGCAGAAATGAGGGATACCTGTGTTGAATAGGTGTTAGCTAATCCTGTTATTGGTCTAAACATTATATATATCTACTACACATTGTGTATCGGCTTGCACTTTAACCTAGCACATGGTCCAGTCAGAATCCAGGAGCTGTCAATCATTGTCTGATGCTAAATGCAGGGTTCATGTTGAAATGAAAGATGTTTTTGCAGCAGCCCAAACCTGTACTATTGTCGGTTTCTTTGAACTAAACACGTGCTTACAGACCGAACAAATACGAAAGCTTATGCCAGGGTTTGTTTCAAAATGCGTTTTATGGGTTACTTTAATGACATGCCCAAGGGGTCTATTAAAGACCATTAGACCACCATTGAGTCTAAACACAGCATGGCCTTGTTTCTTCCAGTTTCACATTCCAGCAACTAGGGGGGGAAATAAAAAAAAGATAAGAGAAGATTGTGCTATGGCGTGTTTTCCTTCAAAAAGCACATACTGTTAGTACGTACATAGACATTTGCCAGTGTTGTCACGATTCGCGGCCGCTCTGGCAGCAGGCAACGCCAGGCTGCGGGTACAGCACCGGACAGCGGCGCTGCCGCC
>JAOEGT010023900.1:0-10364 GCA_025447795.1 Speoplatyrhinus poulsoni
CACATTTTAATTTCCACACCAAGAAATGTGTTAGGCTACCGGAACACAGACCGGCCGAAATGTTTTGAAAAACCGGCCGGTTCCAATTGGTGTCCGGTCAATCGGTGCATCTCTAGTCATGTTATCAGAATTTTGACATAGACTTGGTACCGAAGGTTTTGGTTACATCCCTAATAGCATCTAGCATTTACAGTAGTGAGGTAAATCTGTTAGGACTGGCAGATCTACTGTGTTCTATCAGTACATTTCAACCTGCATGGTACCCCCATTTACAGCTGGGGCCAGTAATAAGGACAGCCCAGTGGACCTGGGGCTGGTGAAGTGACATGTGGGGCCACCAGAGGACTCAGTCACTGCTCCAATTAGCTTGGCCCTTAGCAGGCCTCTAGGAGCCAGCCAAGTATTCAGGTTCTGTAACAGCACTGCCAGGGGTGTGGGGGGCAGGGGGGTCTGTATAGCTGCTCTGTGCCAAATGGGAGTGTCCATAATCAATGTAATAAATCAAAGGGCATTGTTGAGCAATCACAGGTGAGGGCATATTGGTGGAAAGGGGCATGGCGTATGCGGTCAAGTGAATCATTACGAGCGGGGTGCGCAAGCCAACGAACAGATGACATTTGTGTTGGTCTGGACTATACCGGTGCCTTCAGAGTCCCACTGTAATATCCGTCCATGTCAACATAGTTTCTGCCATGTCAGCAGCACCACACATCAAGTGAGGAGATAAAGATCAGCGGGGGTGGGATAGAGAGAGCCGTGTGACCTTAGAAAAGTAGGGGATCACCTGCAGAGAGACAGAGTACCTACGAGACACAGATGGGTCACCTCAGGGCTATTTCTCTCCCCCTCCTCTATCTCAACTGCTCCCAAAACAGAAGTTTGCAACCTGCCTGAAAGAACTAAACTCAATTAGAGAGGAATGCAAATGGCTCTGGTGGGCGCTCTGTTCTAGCCCACACCCAAGCAAAGCTCCTACACTGCCACCTAACTCTCTCATTCCTGCCATCTCTATTGCCCTCTCCCTTATGGAATAGGAGTGTGCATGTGAACAGTTACTTGCCATGTTTTATTATCTCTCTCTCTCGCTCGCTCTCTCTAAGTGGGGTTGGTGATTTCCCAACATGGACACATACAATCCCCTTTAGACAAATAAAGAAATACAATTGGAAATAAAGAAAGGAGAGAGAGATGGGATGAAACGGCAGGTGTCAGATTAAGTTGGACATTTCTGGATTTAATCAAGATTGTGAATGTGTCCTTCATTTTGTTGTTGTCATGGTAGCAGTGTGACAGTCATGTGAGAGGTTTGTTCTCCCCCTTCCAAAATCTCTCTCTCACACTCACAAAAACACAGAAGTGCACCATGGGAAATAACTTCATGGCAAATGGAGCTTTTCTTGTTATTGATCAGGAACGCCTACTTACTTCAGCTCATATTTCCTCAGTGCTATGAAGCTGAAACTCACTATTACAATGAGTGCCCAGAAACCCCTGAGGAAGATCAAAACAATAAAAAATGAAGACTTTCATATAATGATGCAACACCACAGTAGGTTTCGCTCGTTTCCAAAAAGCTACATTTTGAACATCAGAGAAACTACCATAATTTCCGGACAATATAAAATAAAAAAAACTCAAAGCCAAGAGATATACACACAAGAGACACAAACAGATTTAGGTGATTTATCACTAGCTGAGAGAAGCACCAGTGGAACCAGTGGGTGACCTGTGACCTTTGAACTCTTTAACATGACTTTGGCAAAAGGTCACTGCAGATTTATCAAACAACATAATGACCATCAGCCCTGCCATTGCTCACCAACACTTGCCTCTCCCAGCGGGAAAACCAGATACAGAGGCCACATAAAAAAGATATAGCACACGACGCACAACCTTCCAATTGTTGACTTAATAGGTATCTTATTCCAACTGACAGCTGGCTGTCTCTCCATCTCTCTCCCTAGCTCCCTTCTTCCCTCCAACATATTGTAACCAAAACAAGCTTTGTGCCACTTATGAATGCCGGTTAGGCTGGTGGGACTCTTTTTCAGATAGTCATTCTGCAGCAGGTAAAACACTGCTCCCTCACGTTCTTCTCCGTAGTCCCACTGAGGAAGGTATAGAAGTGACTGATGGAACGGAAGAGCTCATATCACTTCCTATTAACTGGCTACAGGTCCCAAATCTGTCATATTCTACACAAACATTATTTCCCAACTAATCTACCGATGCATTCAGTTGCCTCATACAAACTTATTATCCCCATATTGCATAGTTGGAAATGGTTGTTTCCCTGCGCCATTTGACAACATGGACAGTAAAGACACACCGTTCGGTGTCTCAATTGATACTGGGGCCACACACAAACCAAACCCATCTCGTTGACGAGACAAAATCGTACATTTCAAAACTCTGCCTGCATGCATATGATTTACCGGTACCGTAATTGCACAAAAAAAAAAAACTGCCTGTGTATGACTTACCGCAATTGCACACATAAGTTGGCAGCACAATGTTAATGCTGGCTGGTAAGACCGTATGATTTACCGTAACTGCACACATAAGTGGGCAGCACAATGTAAAAGTCGGCTGGCGAGATTGTCTTGTCACGATTGCGTTCACATGACAGCAGTAAAAGATTAACAGATATAACTAGAATTTTGCGCTACAGTAGGGCAATCTGATAAGGTTGGACAGATTGACCAAAAACTGGATCCATTTAATACGCTGGTCTTACAAAGTAAACAAGTAGTCTACAGCGCTAATCTGGATTCCTTACCTTAGTTGCCTTACCAGGCTAAAATGAATGAGTATGATTTGTAGGGACAAAATAATTAGTCCTATTGTGCAGTGCTACCATTGTGCATGCAACAGTTATTAGACTTTTGCATTTGTTTAAAGATTTATTTTCATCGACTAAAACTAGACTAGAATTATTTAGAATGAAAATTACTCAAATGTGACTAAAACTATTAAGTATTTTTGTCTAAAGACTAAGTCTTAATCTAAAATTTTAGATTTTTATTAGGACAGCCTATAGATTGTGTGACAAGAATGACAGACCCCCCACTGAGTGATTTAGCACCGCTTTAAGTTCTTTAAAAGACAAAAAAAAAGTCTCTGTCTCGAGTTATTTTTAAAAAGCAGTTATCCTGAAGTAACACCACAGATGATAGTTACTAAATGTAATTACATCTGTAACCACTATTCATTCATGTTTAATATTTCAATTAACACCTGAGGAAAACATTTAATAATTTTAGTAATGTAAAAAGGAACATAAAGGTATCATTCTAATAAGATGTGCAATTGTGCATACCGTTTCCTGCCTTTTAGGACACAGAGCCCCACAGCACATTCCCATACAAGGTAATACAATGACTCACTTACAAAAAATAAAGAGTAGGGCGTGCATAGATTGATTTAACACACCCCTCACTAAGCAAATGGTCCTAGTCTTGTAGTTATTCCCTGGGAATCCATGATATGGCAGTAATAACACATCAAGGTCGAAAAGTACCTGTGGCGTTAACCTCAATCCTTTACTTTTGAACCCACAAATAAGGATGAATGAAAAAGCTGGAGCTAGGCGACCACAAACGCTGCAGGTATCTGACTATATACAGAACCTGAAGGAGAACTTCAGAGGCATCTGAGAAAAGGTGAAAATATCCAACACACCTACTGTAGTCTTCCTACAATATCTCTTTGGCCACCCTACCAGAGAAACAGCAGACTTCACCCCAAGTCAATTATAGATGTCAGCCCTGTTTATGAATAACAAAATGAAATCACAAATTGACTGCACAAACACACAGACAGACAGATGAAGGGGGAAGGATAAAAAAAAAAATCAAGCCTTATTTAACAGGATTGGGCTGTATTGGTGAGCTGGGGCATTCAGGCATCAGCCCCATGCTGTGAGGCGGCCTGCATTTTGAGAAACACACAAGGATACACACACACATAAGCCAACCCCATGCTGTGCTGTGCCATGCTTTCAAACCCACTCTACAGATGGGATGTGACAGGTTGCGAGGACGATTCAGGCAAGGTGGGTACACACACACGCACACAAATATGCACCCAAACGCCCAGACATACTGCAATGTTGGATTGAAATCAACCTTTTCAAATGTTCAATATACAAACAAAAAATGTATAAAATAAAAATAGAATTACATGACAGTATTTTGGACCAAGCATCAGCACAGACCCCCTGCTGTGGTGCATTAGGCTTCTGGCCCACTATTACCCTCCATCACACACACCCATTGACTGTGTCCTCGGGCTAGTAGGGTTATGTATGCATGGTGTGTATACATGTGCATGTGTGGGTTCCGTCTGTCCAAATTATTCTCCCCCTTTCATATGACTTTCACATCGTTGACTTCCCAATGGAAGCCTTACAAAAACACACATAAACAACCTCTGGGCTATTGCTTTGCTGTCCTGGTGCTGCACCCTCAGAGTCACAATTACAAACATTATTTGCAGAGGCAGGATTTAACTCCTAAACCCTGGGATTCTTCAAGCAACACAACTACTGTTGTAGTATTGTGTTGCCACATGAGCAAACTATTCCTGTAGGGTGATACTGGGGTATGTTAGGCATTAGCTTACAGTACATGTTGTACTTGAACTTCATTCCATTGCAAAACGTAATGCCATGATGAGACCAAATAGTATTGATGATGTGTCTACATAAACAGTTCCCAGCCAGCAATAATGGTATTTTCAAATAGTCTAAACAGGGATTAAAGGAATGGTAAAAATGTGCTGAGCAAATCTGATGCTTGCCTGCCTTGACTATACAGAAATTTACAAAAAACGAAGGTCTGTTGACTCCTGTCATGTATGCCCTGATGTTTTCAATTCATGATTGGATCCCTGTCCAAGTGACTGATATACCATATTTAAAGAGTTACAGAAATAACAGTGTTTAAGTTTCAATACAAGAAAAACCTGCGTCGAAACTCAGCATGTGGCACCTTAGAGCATGTGCATGTCATGCACAAATCATTTAGATCGTAGTACTAAAACTACCACAATAGCCTACAACGAAATGACATTTAGCTAAAAAATTATAATTTTTTAATCTTTAAAAACGGAGATAATACTTGTATTTGTGAGATTATTTAGTCGGTTAAGCAGCCATTATGCCGGTAATTAACAAAGCATTACCATATGGAAAATGTATCAAAACACAGTTTGGAGTGTGTCTCTGAAAAAACTTTGTTTATAAAGTGTATTATAATTTAACAAGAATTGTGATGACCTACCCCTACACATGAACATGCCAAACGAAGGGCTGGGGCTAAATGGTAGGGGCAAGGGGTGAAATGGGACTAACCCCGGAATTCCACTGGGTGCGTGTGCGGAGCGTGTGTGACGCATTCCGGCTCCGACGTAGCCTTCGGAGATTATCTAGTGAATGCTTTCACTTCCACCACGTGACGCGGGGCGTGTTGGAAACGTCACAGAAGCAGCTCTCTGCTCCGCTTCGTTAAAGATAGGAGTTGTGTCTATTTTTGACGAAAGCCGCGGCCAACACGCACTGCTCTAATACACAATACAATTTAAATCGTGTGCCAAACAAAGTGTGCAGACTCGATCGTATTTCACAAGACTACATTGGTGGCAGAGGCCAGATGTGAGAAGGATTTGACATCTAGAACGATCGCTTCATTTTATAAATTTATAAACACAGTTATATGACACCACAAAGGACAATTCCAGAAAGGACCATCGTGTGGAATATATTTACAGTAGATTTTAGGAGTGAAAGTGAGTGAAAGTCAGTCAATGTCAGACAGGCAAAGTAGATTGTGTTGATCTCGCTAAGACAACTGCCTCGCAGCGCTACGTTTTTGAAATGCTCTTGGTGGAAGTTGATGCTTCGAGAGAACGAAACAAACCCGCGTCAAAGCCGGAACGCTGCGCACACATGTCTGGTGGAATCCCGACGTTAGTCTCACCCACAACTCACTCACTCCCGCGCCCTTCCGGAAATTCACCAAACCCTGCCAGCAAAGTTTGAAATAAAGCAATTAACGTTGCTGCAGCAAATTAAGTGCAAACTCTTGTGTTCCCCATCTTTCTTGCTCTAGTCTATGTTCTAGTCTATCCCTGTGTTCCATGTTTCCTTTAATTCTCACTGGCCCTTGCTTCGTATTTGATTGGCTTATTAGTTCCACTTGTTTTAATAATTTCTAATTAGTTTTGTTTGTTTATCCAAACCTGTTTGTTTCTCATTTCCCTTGTCGGTGATTGTCTGTGGTTGTTCCTGTATTACCTTTATAAACATTGTTATTTCCAATACATGTATTTCTGCCTATGTGTAGTGTGCTTGGGTCCTACTTCTGAGCATTACATATATAATTGGGAAACACTTCTAATTGTCCCTTTAACAAGGACAGGAAATGCCCCTTACAACCTGATAGAAATTAAGTCAATAAGGAACCATAAACATCTTTTCTTCACGTTACAGCCATTGAGTCCAGCCATTAGTTTCAGCTTTGTGTTGTCGTTTCACATTTCTCAGTAAAAAGATTAAATGAGAGAAACTCACAACATCATCCTTGGCACTGGTTGCAAACAATTGTCTTTGACTACTTATTGCTAAGAAGGAATGCCTTCAGGTTAACCTTAAATCCAATAGCAACACCATCTGGCCCAATAGAGGGTCAATTATTTGAGAAGGATTTAGGCAGGTTTTATTTTTACTGACGCTGCTTTGTTTTTTTATTTTTTTATGCCATTAGTTCTGGCAGGAACAGTTGCTAAATATGGAGCTATTTGCTGAGTTTGTATCTGGACTTATTGAGGATTCTGAGTTGAATGAACACTAATCTTATAAATCTTAAGAAACTGCCCAGCGTTAGAAAAATACCCGAAGCCTATATTGTAGATATCACTCATTACACACATGTATCTGCTAAGCATTTATTTACATTGTACAAATTAAATTATTATATTGTTGGTAGTGAAAACAATTGTTTTAACCAATTGCGCAAAACACTGGCACAAAGCATAAAGAAAAGGAGAATATTACAATGGCAAACACTGAATACAAAAGATTAAATGTAGCAGTGGTATAACCAGAGAGGCATGTTATTGTTTCTGATGCATAATATCTTATTTGTGTAGTCTAATCTACATTAATGTGAATAATGTAAGTCAAAGAACATTTTATCTTCTTGCCTTTCAGCCATTTTCTGCTAGCATGGCAGCCACAATGTATTGTGCCACAAAATAGTGTGTGTTTGGTTGCTGTGCCTTACTGGAAAACAAAATAATCAATCCAACATTAAACTGATAACATTATATTATTAAACAGAAGGGATTGAGGTGACAAATCGAAATGAAGCATTTGAATGTAGGATAATGCCCCGCAGATGTGACAGACTGAATGTCAATCACGGGGTTGTTCCAAAATCTGCCAATGGGTTTGCTTGTGCTCTGTGTGCGTGCATGCGTGTGTGTGCATGTTGAACAGTATACACTATATAAGAAATAGCCTTTGGTAAATAACTAAAGGTCACATTAAAGTTGAGATTGATATTTTCTGAGAAAACAAAATGAAAATTTCTAATATCATCTGAACTACAACTGTGGTGTTTGTTGTTCCTCTAAAGCTTGTCATGTCCAAATGACAAAAAGTAGAATGGATAAAAAAAAATATAGGGCTGTTCCAAATACCATTTTACAGGCTTCGAATACTTGATTTTTCTGAACGAGTGTTCGAATACTTCACAAAAAGTTCACAAAAATGCCATTACAAACATTCAACTATAATCAATGTTTCATGACCTGTTAAAAATCAATGCAGGCGGCAGGACCGTTTGGGGGTTTTCAATAGCGCATAACTGTACAACAGTAAGTAATCGTTGCTTTTAACTTTGAGTCAACTACTCACCTATAATGACTCATAGCATATATTAGCCAATAAGAGTGTTTGTTGAATGAATAGCTCCGCTCTCTTCTTTCAGACAGAGCCGATTGTGTTTATGACCCAGTGTAGGGCAGACAATTACATTTTTAACATGTGGGTTTATACAAAGACAGTAGGGATTAATGGGAATACATGCTTGCATAATGTGAAAAAAACGAATACTTGAAACCCAATTATTTAAAAGTGAATACATACCCAACGAACGAATACCCAAATAATCAAGTACTTGAGGCAAGCCCTAATTAAAAAGATCATTCATGCTCATGGTCAATTGTTCATCTTTAATAAAATCACAGATTACAAACTCTCACTGTGCTTTAGAGACCCTTTTCCACCTGCATAGGCTTTACATCTTGATGAGAACAGCAGAAAAAGGACCACAAAATCACACAAGGACCAATATCAGTTCAGGTTGCTGAGCAGTGGAAAGGTAGTTTAGTTTTGACTGACAGGTTCAGATTGTTGGATAACATACTATATGTAAATTATGTTGTGGGATAGTTTTTCACTTTCATCCATCGATGAAACTTTACGTTTCACAAAAAATGTGATTTGCCAAGCCCAAACCTTTTGCCTCTAGGGTCAGATATCAATGAGCAAAAATCAGTAGAGTTACCTTCAGCTAACATTTAAGTGATTAGTAGGGATGATTAGTAGGGTTGTCCCAATCAGATTTTAGAGCATTCTACAGCAGCTAAGTAGACCGGGTTCTGGTCCATGTTATCAGATGTTGAGTTAGCAGTATGCAGTGGTGATACTCTTGGTTGTCGGCCCCAGAGTCTAGTGGAGGTGCATTCTTCAGAAGTAGAATAATGAAGGTAAAATGATAGGCTACATAAAATGTCAATGGTTTTATTGTGATTCAATGAGTGAGTCAATTTGAAATAAACTAATGATGCAGAAATTACAATGATACATGGATAATACATCTTTAATAATAATAATAAATAACATACATAAAGTAAGTTATTTACAAGATGTTTGTAGATTTTATGTGAATTCTTTTAAGTGTATCATTAGTCATCCAACTCTGATACTGATTGTATTTAGTGTTAGATTAGTAGTATCTGTCTATATAAATTGCCAGACACATTCAGTACAGTAACATTAATTAATAACAAATAGTCTACTCTATGGCCTACTGAGGTGTTGCAAGTGGCAACACATAATATTCAGTTTCAGATTAGTTCACTAACCCTTTGCGTTATCCAGTACATGTATGACATAGTAGAAAAAGATGGCTAATGCTAGCTCACTAGCTTGGCTAAGGCCAACATATCATACAAATACAATGCATATTATGCAACAAGAATGAATATTAGTTCAACCTCAAGTTTATAAACCGATCAGGCTATTGTTATGTTGCAGTGGAAGGTGTGTAGCCTATATGTACGAGTTCGTAGTAGATCGTATGTTCTTTTTGGCAAGTTCGCAGATCGGTCTCCACTCCAGCCAGTCAGCCAGCGAAAGCTCGCTCATGAGTGTGAGCATGCGCAAAAACACAATTTAGGAAGGGACCCTTGGGACCCTTAGAAGTTACGGTAGGCACCTTTAAGTCCCTGTTGATTTATAGTTCTGATTTATATATAGTCATAATATAGATCCTCAAACTTAAGTTGAGTCCTATAATATTGCAACAGACTGTAAAATAACCTGAGGCAATGATATTCATGGTCAAATATGCACAATTTAAACACACCTTCTATGAATTTTATCCAAGAGTTCAATTTGTGTGTTGTGTGTCCCTTTTCAATTAAAATGCAAGTTTATTTTTTCACTTGTGTCTGGTTCATGAATTTCACTGCAATATTGCAATTAATGTAAATATAGTGTGGGATTTTGAGTACTTTGTGAAACAGGAAGAAATCCAAGTTGAGTTTTATTTTGTTAAGAGCATACACTCCCTAGATCATACACATTACTAGAGACAGTATAAGACTTGCACGAACACACACACACACGCACATGCACACACCTCTACATAAACACTTACAGCGTTTAATTACATGCTGTTGAGCAACTGTTTCTCAAATGCATTCGCTGCTCATCGATACGAGAGGTCTGACATCAAATCACACTATGGATTTCATAATTTCAGTACACATACAAATATTCATGCTAATTGACTTTTTAGCATTGGTGAGCCAAACCATTAGCATTTATAATACTACAGTGAGTGGTTCCTGGTGCGTGGACACTGTTTCAAGGAGCTACTGTAGCATCAGGAACAGAAAGCTGATAACGAGGTGAACTGGAAGTATGACAACTTCTCCAGCTGGTTTCTAACCCCACATGATAACCTCACAGCACGTCAAAAGCAAGAAAATAATTAAATATCCATCCATCCATCTTCTCCCGCTTATCCGGAGTCGGGTCGCGGGGGCAGCAGCTTCAGCAAGGGACCCCAAAC
>JAOEGT010023911.1:0-24987 GCA_025447795.1 Speoplatyrhinus poulsoni
CCCCCCCCCCCCCCCCCCCCCCCCCCCCCCCCCCCCCCCCCCCCCCCCCCCCCCCCCCCCCCCCCCCCCCCACAAACCCTCCAATTCATCATCCACAGGCCTGAGATCATATGAAGTAATGAATGTGTAAAGTCAGCTAAATGACTGAATTAGAGTAATGGCTTATTACGGCAATTTACTCTGAGCTGTGCCAGGACATACATTCCCCAGCCTGAGCACACGATGCAGGCTAATCCGCCGTCCAGTGCCCCGGGCCTGCATGCGTGGTGGTGGAGAACTGGGAGGCTCTGGTCAATGTGAGCCCTTCACTGGAGGCCAAGAGTACAGCATGGAGAGCTCCCCCTCAGACTCTGCTGCGGTGGGGAGGGTTTACCTGCTCATGTTTGTGTTCTGGGGCATGCAGATGTCACCAGACAACATGCTGTGATCTGCCAGGAGAGGGCAATATGATCATGTTTATTGCATGCAATTATTTATACAAAAGAGAGCTATGTACATGTAGAATGTGTCAAAGATATATACGTATTGAATGATATGTATGGGGGTTTGATCCCGACCGTTCTCTCTTTTGAGATTACATGGTCCCTTACACAAATAAATGGGAAAGATTTTAAAATTATATATTGTTTTGCATGCCCATAGTAAAATAAACTTGAGTAGAATGTGCTTTAAACCACATAATAATAAAGCTAGATGTATATATATACAGTATATATTTATATATTTACACTGTATACAGTACACTGTATATATATCAGTGGTGGGCCGTCAGGGCGAGCAAAGCCTGTTCTGCTGGCCTAAACACAATCAGATATATATTTTTTCATAAATATGTGTCAATTATTCCCAATATTCTATTCTCTTAATTTCATAGCTTTTCTCTTGGTTGCGCTGCTTCCAGCAGTGTGTGTTTATGTCAGAGCTTTTATCCAATAATATTTCATCCATCATGTGTTGCCATGTGAAAGAAATCTACATTGAGGCCTTCAGAATCAACAGACTGTACCTTCTGTACCTTCATCTGTACCTTCAAGTAAATAGCAATGTAACTGTTGCTTTAAACCAGTCAAGATGGCAACACTGCTGCCATCAAGCTGGCGTACCATGACATTGGCATTTTCATGTCCTTTGATTGGATGGTCAGAGAGTATACGAACTAGCAAAATCACATAGCGACCTGCACAATCATGATTTCTTTGTATAACCTACAATGTCAAGACATTGATTTAGTTGCAGATCATTACAGATGCTGGACATCATGAGAAATGGTCGTTGTCGATCTCCGAAGCTACTGTAGCAAGGCAGTCCCAGCCAGGAAAAGGGTTTGTGCGCCACTATCAATCCAGTACAGGTACCTACGAGCCCTTTCTTGTCTTGACTCACTCACAGCCTTCGAGAAACACTGCAAATTGCATTGCTGGGAATGTGATTATTTGCAACTGATCGATTGGGTGTTTAGAGCCACACAGGGTTTGCAAACATGAGTTGTCTAACCAAGGCAGCAGTGAGACACAAAAGCACGGCCGTACGCACAAGCAACGGTGCTTTTGAAAACATTTGGGGAAACCCGAGCAGCTCTACTACCTTACAGCTCAATGAAGTATGCCAGGAAACAGAACACTATGAAAAGAAGAAGAAAAAGAAGGTTTTATTGGAAAGACATATATGATAGATTGTGTCATATAATTCTTGCTACTTAAGATGCCTGTCTGTGATGCAGCGCCAAATTAAACTGCATTGATGTATAATATTATTAATGATGGGTTCTGTAACCGTGGCATCATAATAATGGTATTAAGGTGTGGATTGAATCAATCAGGTACCACTGACGGCCTAGGTGTAAAATGCATGTATATCAACAGTATACAGTATATAGTATATAGTATAGTACAACATACAGCATATCATTTTTTATTAAATAGCTTTCTGTTACCACCAAAACAAAATGTAACCCATTTTAGGGGCCGACCCACACACTGTAAACCACTGTTGTGCAGTACAGTGCTAAAGAGATCTAATGCTGTAATATGTAAAATCTATTATGTGTAATATGTAATAAACATCATTTACGTGTGTGTGTGTGTGTGTGTGTGTGTGTGAGGGGGGTGGGTAGCGTGCATCTGCGCAGGCCGGGAGGCGGGGGTGAGGGTGCTCTGGCAGCGCTCTCTCCCTCTCTCCCTGGATTAATGCCGATTGTGGGGTGAATGACTTGGAGCTGCGGACCACACACAGAGGGAGACGCGGAACAGCAGCAGAATGGAGAGCTCTGCCCTCTAACTCTCACTGCTGCCTCATTAACACACACATGAAACACATGCACTGCTCTTGTCTACCTGCGCTGTCTGAAGGTTTCTCATTCTGTTTTTTCTTTGACACATTTCTCTGTATGGCTGTATGTGTGTGTGTGTGTGCGCGCACGTGTGCTTGCGTGTGTCTGTTTGTGTGTGTGTGTGTGTGTGGACGTCTGTGGGAGGTCTAGCACTGAGTCAGGGAGTGACGCTTAGGGAGGGATGTGAAAAGGACAACAATTCATCAAGAAACGGGGTACACGCCATCACATGGCTTTAATTAAGATGACTCTCAGTGTGCACGCATACACACACACACACGTGTTAGCAGTGGCGAATCGTGCTTTCGGAACCAAGACCGTGCCGTGAGCGAGGGCTACCTTCGTAAACATGTTTGTGTTTGACAGCCAAGCCCCCCCATCGCCGCCCAATAGCCATGCAGTGCTAACAAGGAGCTTGTCATTTTTTTTTTTTGGGGGGGGTGGGGGGGGGGGGGGGGGGCAGCGTACAGCCATGCGCTGCTCTGTGGCATGTGTCTGACAGGTGCTGGCTCTTATTACAGCTTTTTACACCCCCATAATCTCCCATGACTGCCGCCCCAGAGAGAGACAGATATGCTGCACCTGTCTGCCCTCCACTGAGGGTTCTTTCTGCTGGCTGACAGAAGGCCTGGTGCCCAGACATGTGGTGGCTGAGGACCAAGCAGAATGTTGAAGCCTATGTGGACGTGTCTGTAACATGCCCTTCTACTAACTGAATGTTGCCCCTCGTATGGCCGGTTTCACAGACATAGATTAGGCCTAGCCTAAGACTAAAAGAGAAATTACTCTCCACTGGGGAAAAAAGCTTTCCGTCTAGGACTAGGCTTTATCCATGTCTGTGAAACTGACCCTTAAGCATCTGGGACGAAGTTGGTGTTTATTATTTAATGTTTGTCCCCTACCTGAGAAAATGTTGCTGACTACTTGTAACAGTTCTTTTCCATGTGGGTATCTGCAGTAGCTGTATTTACTGGCTGTAGCAACTGACAAGATGGCAGCGAGCTCAAACCCAAGCCACCTATACAGCCTATGGTCAGGGTGTCTCTCAGGGTGATGCACCCGTGCGTATGTGTTTGTGAATTGCTGTGGTCAGCAAATGCTGTGTGTGAACTCACCATGGCCAGCAAGGGTCACTGGGGCCATGCAGTGTTTTGATAGGAAAGAGAGATAGGGAAGGGGTCATGGGTGTGTGTGTGTGTGTGTGTCTGTCTGTCTGTCTGTCTGTTGGTTTAGGTAATCCTCCTTTCTCATCTGTCTCCTCCATGCTCATCTCATTCGTCCTCTTCTTTATCATTACTTTGTGCTTGCACTGCATACTGGCGATCACAGGCGAGGTCTGTGCTGTTGGCGTTCTTACCGCTGGGCTGTTGGGAGTTGATTAGATGGAGATGCTGAAAACCGACACCTTTGTGAGACTTGAGAGCGGGTGGCTAGGGGTGAGGTGTGTGTATGGGGGGGTTAACTCAAGGCGGGACAGTGTCCCGTGTGTATTCGGGGACTCTGCAAAGCCTTTACACTTAATGAGGCAAGGTGCTCACTAGGAGACACGACTGCACAGGTGTCAAACAAAGCACTCCCCTTATTCTGCTCCTTTGTACGTGTGTTTACGGTCTTCTTTCTTCTCTCTCTCCTCTTTGACACCTAGGCCCGTGGTGGGAAACGAGAGGAATGTCACGGCTCATTTTACAAGCGTTGCCGTTTATTTTTGGTTTGGTTGCCATGGTTTGGCAAGTGGTAAATGAACCGTCAAACAACGCACGACGGCAGAACCCTCGGTGGTTGTACTCCCGGCCCTGCCCCCGCCCTTCCTTAAGACCGCAGGCAGTAACATCACTTTCACAGTGACATTCTCCAACTATTTAGCTGCCGGGTGTGAAATGTATAGCCCGAGCTTGTTCCAGGACTTATTTTGGTTTGCCTTCTGGTTAGTGCAGCCTGGTTTACCCTCTCATCCAGCCATGTCAGTGTAGGGCCATCGGAAATGTGAGTGCACGCACGCACACACACACTGTCAGTGCAAAACTCGCTGACCTCAAGATCTCCTGTTTTGTCATTCACATTGCAGCCAGTAACTCTCTCTCATTCTGTTTCTATGGACACTGGTTGTTGTTAGGAGAACATGCCGCTGGTTGTAGTGTTGTGCAGGCTATATTGACGATGGGGGATCATATAAAAGTATGCCAGCCTTGCTCTTTTAACAACTTTAACCCTTCCCCCCCCACACAATTAAACAACTGTATATCCACTGGATTTTAGCCACGGTCAAGGCAAACGGCCTGTAGCCACACACGCCACCATGGCAATAAGAGTAGACAGGCTCATTACTGTACATACTGTACATGTGTGAATGTATGCCTTGCAGCATAGCAGGGGTGTTACCTTAATTATCTTAATTTACTACTGTTTACAAGTGGTGCGTCACCTGTCCGATTCAAGAGTAGCACTCTGCAAGCTACAGCGTGTCATCATGGTTTAGCATAACGTCTAAGATTATTATTATTATTATTATTATTATTATTATTAGCTCTCCAGGGCAGTGGTTTTCAATGTGTTGGCCATGGCCAGCACCTGCCCAACAGGTCACAAGATATTTTTGGTGGTGGGGTTGTGGAATTTTCTTGAAACATTTTTATTTTTCTTGTTCTTAGTAGTTTGTTTATCTTTGTGTTCTGTTTTAACTTTGTACAGTTCGTTTGTCCTTTCCTCACATACATGTATCTCCACATGCTCCCACCTGTGCCAGCATCCCCGTGTGTTGTCTCGTGCCATACACACAAAGCTAAACCGTGCCGCCTCCTTCCTCCCCGCCTCCAGCTGACCCGTACACTGCCAGGGCTTTGAAGCAGCAGGATTCATTCTGGCGCCTAGTGGTCGTCGAGTGGAGGGCTAGACGCATTATGTCTGCCACACGGGCCGGAAGGCCCCTCTCCCAGGTGCCACCGAGGGCTTGAGAGTGCTGTGCTGTGCTGGATGGATTGGAGTGTCCTTTATCTTTCACGTTTGTGTCTGTGAGTGAGTGAGGGAGCGATGTGATGTGAGAGTAAGATCACAGTGAGATCCTTCCCTATTATGGCATGGTTTGTTGTGCATTTTGCAGTGGTGGTGACTATGGCTGCTATGCTGAAGTTCAAGTATACGGGTGAGCTAGGGTGTGTGTGCTCGGGAAGGGGGGGGGGGTGCTGCTGCTGCTTGTGTTTGCCGACATCCCTACCCACGCATGCTTCCACCTTTTTTTTTTTTTTTTTTGTCTCTCCAAAGGCTGCCTCTCAGTACTGCTAAATGTAGTCCCAGTCTGGATGCGTTTATTACGGTCTTAAATACAAGCAACGCACACACACACTTTCTTTGTATGCTGAGATGCAGCCATGACGTGTGCCAGTGACATTTTGTCCTGATGTTCTTGCTGCCTGTGTCGCGACTGTGTGTTGTTTGCAGTGAGCAGCTCATGTCTCTGTGGATGCCTCCACCCGAGCCCAGCTGCAGTACCAAGGGTGCAGGCTCTCAAAACAGCCATTGTTGCATCACCTTTCTCTGTCTACGCTCTACGCCATGCCATCTCCCCCTCCCCAATGAGCCAGTCCCCTCATAGAGCGACAAAGCCACAAGGCACACCCCAACTCCTCACCGCTGGGAATGGCCAATGATGACACATCACCCATTGCGTTGATTAAGGGAGAAATGGTTAATCAGTCAACCAAAAAGTAATCTCATAACTATCCTAAAAATAAAATGGTAATAATAATGGTATGGGCTGGTTTCACAGACATGGCCATAGGTCTGTGAAATGGGCACTATATGAATTATTTGTCTGATGATGATGATGATAATAATGAAAAAAAAAATTGGTAATTCCTGCCACACACACACAAAAACACAGACTTTATAATGTGCCCCCCCCACCCCAATAAAAATATATTCTGCCTTTCCCGTACCTGTGATGGCTGTTGAGGTTTCCACACCAAATGGGAAGTAGGAGTCCAAACACTTCTTCAATGCACACATACTTCCTGCTTTGTGTGCTCACGCGCACGTTCTGTGTGCGTCTGTGTGTGCATATGAGTGTGTTCATCAAGTGAAGGGTAGCAGCTGTTAAAACACTTGGCTAGTGCCTGGGCTTGAAAACCTGCCAGTAACGGCTGTCTCTGTCATTTAACCCCCACCAGCATTGGCGGCTGTGTGTGTGTGTGTGTGTGTGTGTGTGTGTGGTGGGGGGGGCTACCTAACAGGTTCTGTTGGTTTTTCTAACTGAAATGGACAAGAGAAAGAGGCGGCGGTTGACTCACCTTGGCTAAACACCGCCCCCTTTTAATTTTTTGTATCCTGTAGTGTTAGAGAGTGTATAGTTGGGAAGACATGCTAGCCCCAAAGGAGCCATGCAAAACCAGTGACTCTTATCTCTTTTACCCAAGGCCCCCAAAAAAAAGTGCATACATGTAGTCGAGTATGAAAATAGTGGCCGACATTATTGTGACATTAAACACAAGTAAAATCCTTGACCGTACATCTCCTTTACCTCCACGCACTGACGTTCAGGTGAAATATTGTTTTAATCCCTGTATTAAAACTGTCATTGGGTTACACGAGTTTTCTCTAAAACTGACTACTGCCATGCTGATCAAAACGCTACCAGGACACTCAATTACTCCTGTGTCTGTCACTGCTTCATAGATGGGAGCTGAGACAAAATGGAAAAATGGAACCCAATGGAGGTTAGGGAGGGGAATAAAACAATGCTATGTTTGGCTCACTAAATAAGATAGTTGAACGGACCAGAGTATTTCATCCTTAACGCTATAGTCTAATGCAAGGGTTTCACTAATGTTCATAAGCACTTATACCAAAAGGGGGATTGCTTTCTTCTGCAGTTACACTCCTGGTTCTCTCTCTCCCTGTATCTGTGTGTAGGCTGGCCCAGCAGTATCTGTACCCCCAGGCGTTTGTGCAGCCCAGCCTGGTGTTGCCCTCGCAGGTGTCCGCGTCGGTGGGCAGCTCCCCGTACCTGGACTACAGCGCCGTCTACAACCAATACGCCCAGGCGGCCTTCGAGCAGCAGTACCCATACGCCGCGTCCCCGGCGGGCTTCCTGGGCTACGCCTACGCCCCCAGCCCCACCTCCACCACTGCGGGGCAGGCCACCGCGGCGCCCCCCTCCGCCCACCCGGCCTTGCCCCCGGCCCAGGGCCACGCCCAGGGCTTCCTGCACTACGCTCCACAGCAGCACGTCCAGCCAGACCGCATGCAGTGAAGGGGGGGAGCCCCTACCTACTATGTGTTGACACAACAGCCACTCAGGAAGAAGGGGCCGGACTATTGCACTATACCATCCGGATGAGAGCCTTTTGATTGGTTGAAGGGGGGGGGGGAAGGGTTGCAGACTGTCAGGAGAAGCTCACCGAAGAAAAACATGATATATATCACTTTCAAGGGCTTTTAGATGCGGATGCTTTTTTGTTGTTCTTTTTATTATTGTATTAAAGTAATTGTCTGTCCATACCTTATTATTATTATTATTATCATCATCATCAATGTTCTGTTTATTGTATTGGTGGAAGTATTGGGTGCAAGTTGGGGGTACTTGGATTGGGACATGCCTCTTCCCTTCCCGCTCCAAGGCAATGGAGGGGTCGGGGTGGTGACACTGCTGCTTCAGGACAGTGGGGGCATACAGAGGTGCATCATGGGAGGCACAAGGTCACGACCGCAGTCCTCCAGTGCCCCAGCCTTGATGAGGAGGGCCTCATGAACATCACTCAGCTCTGAACACAGGCTAATTTCTCCACATGGAAGATTTTGGTTTAAAAAAAAATGGACAAAGTTAGTGGAGGATGTCTCTGGGAAGATTGTGTTTTTTTTTATTATTAAAGGGGCCTTACTTTTTGATAAAAAGGAAAAAGATCCCTTTCTGTTCTCTAAATCTGTCCCCCAACCCTTTCCCACCCATAAGTGGTGGTGCCCATGGGTCTTATTATTCTAGATGGAATTACAGATAATCACATGCAGTATGGGGGCTATATGGACCAAGAGCCTGGGTACCCATGTTGGAAGGTAGTGGACACTGGACTCCAGTGTCATTTCATTTCATTTGTTTTCTTTTTTTAAATTTTAATTTTTTTATGCTAATTGTTAAGATGGTCAAACTATTGCTCTCAAATGGACATTCATGTACAGCCTTTATTTTTGTTTTTTAATGTTTTAGTTATCAAGTACATCTACAATATTTATGTCTAGGTATTTATAGGAGATGGTAAGTTAAAAAAAAGAGCTTTTAAAAAAAGGTTCTTTGTTTTGTTACTATGACTATAGTTGTGGCGCAAGTTCTCTAACTTGCGAAAGTGCACCTGTAAATCCACGGATATTGTCTCTATCTGCAACCACATTTTGTTTCCTCAGCATGTCTGTGGATTTGCCTGTGCATGGCAACAAGAAGCTAATTTTGTAGCCCCCCCTAGTATGACTAGTTGATACGGAAATACTATTTCAGTAAAATGTATTTTACAGTCCCTTCAAGGAAGCCATACCAAATAAAGAATTTGTATTTAAACAATGAGACATTCATTTTTATTTGTTCTACTGATTCTATATTAAATTATATATACATACATAGACACATTAAAAACACAATTATTTGGCAATAAGGTCAAATGATACATCAGAACTTGAACACAATACAACTTGAAATCCACTTTTCTATTGGCCCACTACAGTGCTGGGGTGAACAAACCGTCCAATGTGTCGATCCTGCTGTCATAAACCCTGCAGGGTGATGGAGTTCATTTGGGACTGTGCTTTATGCTCCTTATCAAGCCTGTGTGTGTGCGTGTGTGTGCTGTCTACTACTGTGCTTGAGGCCGGTGGGGGGATATTATATGGAGCAAGAGGTCTACATTTTATCAGCCCACAGCACCACCACCTGCTAGGGCCATGGGGTGTTTCCTCGCCCATAACACACAGCAAAAGAGGCCAGTTGAGAAGAGTTACAAGCAACACGCTGAGACAAACAGAACAGGCTCAGCTAGCTTTGTTCCCGGTAGCGTCTCGACATGTTTGTGCTTACATCAGCCACTTTGTATACTGTGTCAGTCTTAACCCAAACTTGAGCCTAGAGAACACTGCCCAGATGTGGTAGTAAAACTAACAAATAGTTAGCTGATAATTCATCTGAATGTGGTTAGTGCTTTTACCATGTGAGTAATTGAATACTCTAAAGTTTTTTTCATCTCAAAGTTAATACAGCTAATTCTAAACTTTAAAAAATGTGGTTTACATTCTGTATTTATAATTCATTGTAGTATAATAGCTTAATTTGCATTCAGTGATACAATATGTTGTATTTCGAGACAATTCCACTCTTAAAAAAACACATTGTGTTTTTTTTAACACTGTATATGGCTTTGTTACACTGTGGTTTTTAACATAATAGACCAGTTGAAGTGTATCACTGACTCATGACAAAGTGAGCTGATTTGAGCTGTTTCCATCTTTTCTGTTACACACAACCTTTGTTTTCATTTCAATGCTTTCTTTATGGTTATCTTTTACCTTGCCTCACTGTGTTCCAATTGTCCTACCTAAACAGTCACAAGCTCTCACAAACCCCCTAATTTCACACAATCACAACAGCATACAATTAATATATAATAGAGCACAGTAAAATACATAAAAATAAACTATTACACTATCACAGTTGAAAGAGAAACACAATGTTTTATTAAAGAAAAAAAGCTTCATGGAACACTGCTCCTCGCACTCTTTACCGTGCCTCCTCTCCATTCCTCCCTCCATCTCTCTCTCTCTCCTTGCTGTCTGTCCGGGAATCGCGAGAGGGTCGAGTCAAAACAGAGCCGGGTGTCAGCCATGATGAACGAGGTCACACAGGCCTAGCGGAGCTAAACATGCTGACTCACCATTCGCCCTCTCCCTCTCTCTCACACACACACAAACAAACACCCCTACGGCCCCCAACCCGAGGAGGTCCAGTCAAATCCCTCAGCTCACATCTTCCTGCTAACATCATCCACCCAGCCTGATGTCAAGGGTTTCCTCAGAACTGTCACGTAAGAGGCCTGTCTTATCAGGGCTGAGTTCTACTTGAAACCCCCTCTCCGTCCCTCCCTCTCTGTCCCTCAAGCAAAATGACTCTTGTTTGTGACTGGCTCACATTAAAATGTACAAGAGGACTCACGCCAGCTCAGTATACAAAACAAAAATAAAAAACCCTTCTCACACTGCAGGGATAATAAACACTAAACATATGAGCTCACTGTTTGTTATTGTGTGTGGTTGTGCATTTATATTGTTTATTGCTGCCAGAAGGAAGGCCGCTACACACTAGCCCGGCTAGATTATCCTGATCTTGCTAGCACAACAGTTGTGGATGTCAGTTTGGAAATGCTCCACTCAAAAGTGTTAAGAGGCGGCACCTGCAGTTGTCAATTACATTTGTTAGCAGTTGATTGGACGAATCAACGAGTCAACAAGCAAGTATCAACAAGCAGTTAGATGTCTATTGTTACAGTACTACACACTACAGGCAAATCCAGTTCACAAGCCATCATGCTTCCACTGCCTGTGTCACAGACTCCATACCAATCAAACTCGAGAGCGATTCATTCAGAATCATTATTGTTTGTTCTTTTCTTTTTTACATGGCAGCACTACTTTTTATTGAGGGTTTAGGCTACTATAGTACGGGAACTGCTACAGTGTAGCCTATTGGTGAGCTTGCCAGATCAGGAACATGTGAATGTTCTGGAAGCCTAGCACCTTACTCCAGCCTATCTCAGTTTGAAGAGTCTGTCTGGGCCTGGGGACTATCTCTTGCCATGACCGATAGGCAGGCCACTCCAGACACAGTCTATATTTACCAAGGTCTGCAGAAAAAGAGGTATAGCCAGACCCCACCACCACATTACATGCACCATCCCAGGGCCTCGTCCTGTGCCAACAGCGCATTCAGATAACATGAGCAGGTCAGGTGACGGCTGGCTTGCTGTGAGAAAGTATCTATAGCTAAGGAAAAGGCTGAGAATAGATAAAATAGATAGAGAGGTCAGATGGTTGAATTGAAATGTTTGCTGAATGCTTATCTGAAATGGTTAAGCCTTTAACGGCCCTGGTGATTGTTTCACCTAGACTCTCAATGTGTTGTCTGAATGGTTTGGTTATGTACAGTGCAGAATTGGACAATTTGTGATTGTATATAGAGAAGCTGTCATGAAAATGTGATCTTGAATGCGAATGGAACTACCTGTCTAGATAATGGTTAACTATCTCCTTATAAATACCTGAAGACATTTAGAGACAAGAACATTAACTTTCCTTCCTGGTTCCTCGTCACTTAACGTTGATGCAAATGATCATGTCTAAACAATACTTCAACCACTTATTCAAAAGCATTTAAATGAATAATTATGATATAATGAATTTGCTGATTCATTCATTCAGTAAACAAATGAATAAATCAGCAAATGCATATACTGTATCAATCCATTCACCAATCTCTCAGTTGCTGGGAAGGTTCTACAATGGTACGGCTTGTACATAGTAACAGGTGACAGTGATGTTTACTGGAAAGTGTCTGGAGGATATAGGCTTTAAGGGCACTGGAACAAGCAGCTGGGTAATCAGTGCCAGAACAGCAGGCATGTCACTTGTCCTGACGTGCCTGGGCCTTTCTGACACCCCCAGGCCTCATGGGGCGTCCAGTGGGGCTGTTGATAAGGACCACAGCCAGACCTGATAACTGGCTGGCATTAGGACTGATAGTGTTTGATACTTCAACAGAGAGAGAGAGAGAGAGAGAGAGAGAGAGAGAGAGAGAGAGAGAGAGAGAGAGAGAGAGAGATATTGTGTATAAGACAAACATAAATTAATAATTGTTAATCTCAGACTACTGCTTCCTCCAGATCTTATCAATATTTGTGTAATGCAAGTGCAATACTTTTTGTGTTTGTGTGTGTGTGTGTGTGTGTGTGTGTGTGTGTGCATATCTTTACTCCACATGCAATGTACTGTAATGTGTTTCTTGTTATGATTCCTGGTGTGTGTTTGTGTAGGTTTCTGTGTTTGTTTGCGTTTGTGCGTATGTGTAGCCTACACTATGTGTACTGTATGTGGTGTGTGAGCACATCCAAGCATGAATGTACAGTATTACACTGATATATTATTCATGCACGTGTAATGAGTCTGTAACGTTTTCTCTCTAGATAATTATGCGTGTTCTGTTAGCACAGCATTTGCTCTGAGTCCAGCCTCTCCAGTCAGATCCTGTGTGTCTCCAGCCTGTGAGTCCAGCCTCTCCAGTCAGATCCTGTGTGTCTCCAGCCTGGATATGTGATCTGAGTGCCTCGCACAATTGGCGCTCAGGGTGGCGGGATAACGTCGAGCTGGAATGCACTCCAGTCTCAACACAAAACGCACAGCGTTTGTTACACGTACTGTTTAAAGCACTCCCTTTCTGCTAAGAAAAACAGACCTTTCCTCAGTGATGGCGTATTCTCTGTTCTCTGTGGATGGGACGAACGATTGTTCTTTCTGCGTGAGCAGCTAACACTGTAGCAGGCAGAAGGCTACGAGGACGCGTTACAGGAGGTCAAAGTTCAGTAGTCAAGCTGCTGCTAATTTTGATAATGTCAGCTCCACATTGCTTGTGCTTGCTAATATCAATATCATCTTTGTAAAAAAATTAAAACGGAATTGTAAAGGTGGTGCCAATATGCTATGTACCTTATTATGTATATGTTATTAGTGATATATCACTATTATTGATATTAAAGTATTATTGGTTATTTAAAGCTATAATGTATTCTGATGTTTATTAAATGTATTGTACTGTATCCAGGCTAATTTTCAGAGCCAAGCAATTGAGCTTACAAGAGCCTGTATAGTGTTCTCATGAGGCAATAGTTGTCAAAGTTAGCAGTGAAGAGATGTGAAACATGCAGAAAAGGGGTCTGAATAAAGGATGGGGGTTCTTGCTGATATACCAGATTTCCTTATCTCCAGGCAACATGCTCACACCAAGCAGTTTGGACCTGACAAATCAGCCTGATTGGATGGTTGGTGCTTATGGCGCATTAGGGAGCTAGGACCCCTGCCCCACTCCCACAACCGGAGGGGGAAAGGGAGAGAGAGGCCCAGGGCCTGACATCTACTGACAGATGAACTTCCTCTGTCAATAGGATTTCAAAACCACAAACTGACACACACACACACACACACACATTCAGGCCAGATCTATACATAACCACACACCCATGCTCTTCCCTAACGTTTGACATTGACTATGTGAGACTCAGGCCACAGTTGGAGGGGAAAGTCTTACATAACAGATTTTCTGTGTGTCTGTGTGTGTACATGAGTATAACCCACACACACACACACACACAGCACATTGTATTTGTTGTATAGATAATTGTTCCAGCTGTCCTCAGATGCCAGCAGTGGCAGTGAGGGTTCAGAGGTAAACAGGAAAGAACAGAAGTTTTTTCTTTTACACCTGTTGCTCACACGTCCATGTGTTTTGGGCCACACACACACAAGCACGAAGAGCATTGCACTTGCATTACACAAATATTTATAAGATCTGCAGCAAGCAGTAGTCTGAGATGAACAAGTTATCATTATCATTCATTTATGTTTATCTTAGGCCATGTCAGAATGTTTGAGGCAATCTTTCAACATGTGTCTGTATGTGTCTTTATGCGTTCATTATGTGCATGTGTCACTAACCGTAACTCCGTAACTGAGATTATGTGTTATTCCGATCAGAGGTAGCAGCTGTCCAGTGTCAACTGCTACATTTGGCTGAAACAGAAACACATCCAGACACATCCTCTTTTTTAACAACTATCTTCGGTCTCTCTCGCAACAAAAAAGATTATTATTATTATTATTATTATTATTATTATTAATGATTCAGCCCATTTAAACCAGTTCATTTGCACTTAGTTCTCAAACTGGTGAAGGTCTGACAATCTTGGAAAAAGCAATATGTAAACATTTGGTTGGTCTTCCAAGCACAATAGGCAGAATAGCATAAATGCTGTTTGGTGTGGAAGTGATAACTTCCCATCTCAACAAGAACATTGCTAGGAGCTTCAGGTTGTGATGGAGAAAGTGGAGGCGAACAAAGAGAACCTGTTCCTTGTATAACACTTACCGTGAGGTATTGGGGGCCAGGCAACTAAACTCTAAACTAACTAAAACTATGTAGCCATTCTCCTGCAGTATCTTGTGATGGGATATTCCCCCCCACACACACCACACTCAAACATCTCCTATTTTAATATGTTCCCTCAAGCATTATTTGACCTCCCATAAGACCCCCCCTCATCCATATAAGACAGCCTGAACAAAGTTCTGTCAAGGTTTCCTGAGCCTGTGTGTGTGTGTGTGTGTGTGTGTTCCCAGTCCAGAAGGCAGTAGTCCTGCATGCATTCACCATCAGCTCTTTATAAGGAGAAGGGAAACAAGGGCCTCTATATTTAGACAGACTTTATTGGGCCGCTTGTCTCCATTACCCCCCTCCACACACACACACACACACACACACACACACACACAATGCTGCCATTAGGAATCTCTCACTGAAGCTGTGTGGGCGGCCAGCTCTCCTCTCCTCTCCTCTCCTCTCCTCTCCTCTCCTCTCCTGTCTCCTCCTCTTTATCTTTGTCTGTCGTCATGTCTCCTTTCTTCTTTTATCTCCTGTCTTCTCCTCTCCTCTCTCCTGTCCTCTCCAAGGGACACATTAACAATGTATAAGAGAGAGGGGCAGAGAGAGAGAGAGAGAGGGAGAGTGAGAGAGAGAGAGAGGAAGAGGGAGAGAGAGAGAGAGAGAGAGAGAGGGAGAGAGAGAGAGAGAGAGATAGAAGGGGAGTGAGAGTAGGGGGGAGTGAGATTCATTGGTGGGTGGTGCTCACAGTGTCTTTTTAGCTCCTTGATAACTGTTATCCAAATTGCCAGTGGTGTCCTACTCTCTGTGAGGAGGGAGAAAGGGGGGGTGGACTTGTTGACATGTTATTTGTCCTGGTCCCACCTTCAACCCCCCTCGGGGTACAGGCTGCCCGACAGCACCCCCACCTCCACCCCAGCGACCGCCGGCTTGGTCGGTCCTCCGCATGCTGTCCCACCCACAGGATTGTTTTACTGCAGTAAGACCCCAAGGTGGCACCTATTGTTGGTATTATGAGCGGTGCTGAATAGTGTGTTGCACCGAGTCAGTCCATAGCTATGCAGCATGTGTATGCATCTGTATATGTGTGTGTGTGTGTGTTGGTATACACATACTGTATATCCAGCCATAGTCTCTTCTACAGTACATGCCTAAGTAAACCATGCCTCACAATACTGTAGCTCCACCATCCCTCCTACTATACATTAGCCTGGCTGATGCTAGTATCACAGAGCCCACCTTTACTTGCGTATAACATCTGGGACACAGCGCTGCTGGCTAAACTGTGTCAAGACCCGCCTACTTGACCGTAGAGGTATTTTGATTGACATGCATGACGACCAAATACATAACTCATTGACCAAAGGGCATTGACCGGACATTAATTTTATACAGAGGAATTTGTTGGGAAACGTTAGGACACAAGTCTGGCTGTTTGCAGGTCCTGTAAATCTGTTAAATAAGTATGGTTACTGCTTAAAACAAATTGAAAAACTGAATTTGGAAAATAAAGCACTGCACTCCTGTCACACCAGAATTGCAGATACAGACTTGTGAGTGACAATGCTAACAGCCAGTGAAAATCGACTTCCCCATTTCCTGAAAGTGCTGTCAAATTTACAAGGGTATATGTATCAGATGTTCAGCACAGAGTTTATTATGTGACATAGTGCTAATGGACTGAAGAGGCTGAGACTATATACTGATGCTAAAAAACAATTGGAAAACAAATATGTCACCCGACCTAACTCACAGGGAGAGCTCGCTAAAGGTGGGCCTCAAAGTGGATTAGCTTCAGATGAAGACCAGGCAGAGACAGAGAGATGAATATAATGTAAAACACAAAAGAAAACATGGGCTGATAATTGAGCATTAGGTCTTAGTACCTAATGCTGGAGTAAGCTAACAACCACAATCTCTAGGTGTGTCCCTTGGTCATGTTAAACAGATGAACCAGATCTTTTTTTTTTTTAAGTTGTTTGCAGAGTTTATCAAGTTCATTAAACATGAGTTGATCTAATGGGTGTTGGTGCTAACTGGGCTAGCTATTGCAGTGTTCTAACTACCGTGAACATAATTATTACTTGCCAGGTCTCCACAACTTTAGGCTGTACATCCCCTTCCAACTCACTGGTCCCAGAATCGCTGGCAGCGCCAAGCAGACAGTATTGTCGTAGAAGAACATCTCTGGCATCCTCTAACCTTGAAATTACCCATCCGTGACTGCTTGCGCTTGTTTTGTATAAAGCCCTCACACATACTTTACACTTACCTAATCCTACCCACCTGAGGCCAAACCTGGCCAGGTAGGGCTTTGTAAGGTCCAAAAAAGAAAACCTTTAATTTGCATGCACTGTCAAATACACGAGTGCTGGATCGGAAGCATCAACTGCCATGCAAATGAGATGCAAATAACATACAAAACAAGGTCTGAGAGAGAGAAAAGAGAGAGACAGAGATAGAGAGAGAGAGAGAGAGAGAGAGAGAGTTACTCATGTATTCATGTGCCACAGAGGGTTGTGGTTGTGATGGTGTGTAGTGATGGCCATTTGTTATTTAGACTCTGAAGCAATAGTCGGGTTTAACCACAACTGTGACAGAGCCCTGAAGAGAGAACACACCGTGACGTCAGCTGTGGAAACAGCCATGAAGACAATAGTTCTCTGTGAGGCGGAGGATCTCCAGGCATGGACAGAGGCCTCTCTCTCTCGCAGCTGCTGTCCCAACCTCTGTCTCTCATTGAATCTTTTAATTGTCTATTAGTTCTATGCGTGTTGTTAGCATGGGAAGCTAACAGCAATGCAGCCATCAACATATAGGTTATAGGATGTGAAATCCCACAGCTGTGATGACAAAAACTGTATGTGCATTTGGAGTTTGTGTACTGTATGTGTGTATGTGCCTCTTTTTTTCCTGCTCTTGCTCAGCTCCAGTCCTGGAACGCAGTGATGGAGGTGGAGTGGGAGGCAGAGAGAGAGATAGAGAGAGAGAGAGAGAGTGGAAATTGACAAACAAAGGGCCAATGGATGCAGAGGTCTCCATATTCTGGGGAGATAGCGGTTGATAGTAGCAGACTGGTAGACTAGTGTTTAGTATTGACATACACACAAACACAGACACACACACACACAAACAAGAGCATTCATTGGTGCACACATGCATTATACACATACATACACATAGTCCCCCATACGATAGCATTCAATTCAAACTGTCAGCCTCGGCCTTAGACATCTATTCATCCACAACAACTCTCACAGCACAGTCATGAGTAAGTCTACATGAACACAAAAGCTCTCTCTCTCTCTCTCTCTCTCTCTCTCTCTCTCTCTCTCTCACACACGCGCGCACACACACCTACTGTACTGCCAGAAAAGCTGATGTTCGGTGCAAGGTGAGAGCCATTTATTTACTCAACGCGTCCAAACGAAGAGCCCTTATTCAAACAACCACAAAGGTTAACAAGCCATGACAGAAAGGAGTGAAGAAGCTCACCGCTGGGTTGAATTTCACATCAGGGAGGAGAGGCGTGCGTTTACAGTGTTAAAGATGAAGCCTAACTTTCATTACAGCCCCTGTACTGTACATCCTGCTTGAGACCTGAGGTAAAACCTCAAAAAGGTAAAACCTGGCCAATGCTTAGAAACTGCTTTACATGGGATGTGTAAACAGGGCATCACTGACACTGAGCGTGTGTAAGCTCTGTACCGACACAAAGCCCACCTGCCCTTTGGTTTGATTCTAATGGGAATAAATGCTTTGAAAAGCCTGCGGTACACCCAGCCTTGAGGGGCTACCGCAGTCATTTATTCTTCCCATTCACTTTTGACAGTTTCAATAGCTCCACTTGTTATTAAAGCTTTGATAGTGATGGCTGTTAGAAATAATGGGTTGCACACAGAAGGACACAGAAGGTTAAATGGCAGCCAAATGGTTTTCAACTAAAGTAGTGTATAGGCCTATTTAAGTTTCCATACCAGTTCTACACAAAGAATAACCACAACATAGTTATTTCATTCAGTGGTAGGCCTACTTCTGTTCAGAATCTGCTTATAAACTTAAAAAAAATTTATTCCTCTCCACATTCTTGTAATTCAGTCAACATAACGCTTATAAAAGAATAGGCAAAACACAACAAGCTCATGGACAGTAGGCCAACATAATAGACAGAGTGGCACGGCACCCCCACACTACAGTTTATGTATGCAGACTTGAAGTTAACCATAGCGTCAGCGAGACTGATCAGTAACATGGGAATTGATTCCCACCTAGTGGCAGACCAGTGAATCTTTCTAGCCTCTTACAATAAGAGACAGTGTGCTAAAAGTGACCGATAGAGGCTATTTACAAATTTTTATGGCAGAGGATTTTAATTATAGACTTTCTACCAGTAGCCTAGTTTGATGAGTCATTACAATTATGTAACTCTAAAACCAGTTGGAGGAAAGGCAGGTTCAGGCTGTTGTGACATAGCTTCAAAGGATATGCAGTGTTCTGTACATGGATGATCCCACACTAACCATGAATTTGCATGACTATACAACAAAATCTTCTCTGGGATCAAAGACAAAAAGTATATTTTCTATTGCCTACCTCACCCAAATATCTAAATGTCCTTAATATTAACTCCACTATATCATTTTTGTCTTTTCGCATTCTGTAGACTTGATCTACTAGATTTTGGCGCCACCTACTGGGAATTGTGTAGGTAGGCCATGGTGACATGTAAGTGCACTTTCAAATATTTACTATTACATTTTTCAGTTATGTCTCTCTGTTCACTGTGGGTTTCCACGGGCGGCAGACAACTTGTTTAGGCATATGCAGAGCTTGGCATAATGTAGGCATATGTTAACAAAATACTTCACACATGATATAAACCAAGTTCTAGGACTACAAAAGTGTAAAAAACTAAATAAGTGTAGCAGACAGTTAGAAAGTTTAGAAAGTAGACTAATACATACGAATGCAATACCCTGTGAGTGGGCAATACCATTTTAAGTAAAGTATGCCAAATCTTTTTCTATAATTTATAGGATAGAAACATCACCTGATAACCTATAGAAATATTCCTAATCAATGTAATGTGTTCAGATGTAATGTAATGTGTTCTTTAAGGCCCAAGCATTCATCGTCAGACTTATTAATTTTTTTCTTTTAGAGGGGCCCCCTGGTGGCAAGCAGTCGCTTAGTTCGCTTATGCATTGGGCAGGCCCTGAATGTGTTATTATACATATCTTAAATGTACATCGATTTAATTGACCCCACCACCTATAAAAATTATTGCTGCTTGGTACATTTTGGACTGCAGTTACAGTGACCATAGGCAATCAGAACCTGTTATAATATACTAGCCTGGCTCTCAGCTCAATTTGTTTTTGCTGAAGTTATATTCACATATTCAGTGAATATTGTGTCTGTTAACCAGGCTAGTAATATGCCCCATTATAGAGATCACAACTGAGGTTTGCATGTGTTGTTCAGACATCTATAGGCATTTTACAGTTAGGTTATACTCACTTTGCAGCAATAACACCAAAGTTTAGTATATCAATGTAAGATTTATTTTAGGCCAAAACAATGGAGCATAACACGATGAATACAATTCTTACATACATCACATAAGGCACAAAATACCTCCCAACATGGGAGAAGTATAATTCAAATTAAACATTATACTTTTACGAGGATTGTCCTGGCAATACAGTACAATATTCAACCATCAACAAAAATAAACAGTGCACCATAAATAATGTGATTTGTGTAGATTATAGGTAATAAGAAAAGTATTTTCTTGGATTTTAAATATACTCAAAAATGTTAAAGCTGCACAGGACAGCCGAGCAAACTGCTCTGGTCAAAAGATCCACTGCTTTTGACGGTATAGGCTATGCCGTTGAAAGCAGTCCACTTTGACATTTTTACTTTTAACTTTCAGCAAACCTATAAATATATTCTGAGGTTAGTGCATTAGTAATTTAGGAGTAGATTATCAATGGTGGCGAGACAGCGTTTAGTGTCTGTTACCATAGTAACTACCAACCGGATTCATATAACTGCATCACTTCCTGTGTACCAATATACAATATTTACCACCACTGTACTATCCAGTACAGAGAGTCGTATTGACCAATACAATGGGTCTCATGTTATGCTGTTGGTTTCACTGGAGCATGGAAAGAATAATTCCAAATGCATTCTAATCAACTTTACCTTCCTGCCTAGACATGCTGGTAATGATTTATTACTAGACCTTTCAATTGTACTATCAAGGGTGTCAAGATGTTCCCTCATTTAACAAATCCACAATAGCTGTGCTATAAGCACACTGTATAGTGAATCTTGCAAATATGACAAAAAAAATGCCAGCTCTCCTGTAAGTACTGTTTTTAGTGCAGTATTAGATGGCAGAATTTTCCAGTGGTATTGCTCCTATGATCGTTCTAAATCAACTGTGTCTTCTAAAAAACAAGTTCTACCATCTGTTTGGAAACAAGGTGAAGACATGTTGTGGTTTCATAGATCAGGTGCTGGAATTATGCCTCTGATGACGCCTGAGGTCTCAGCTGGGCCTTCTCCATGGTGGTGCCATAAGGATCTGACCTTTTAAAGAAGCCCATCTGGAGCAAGACAAGGAAGATAAATCACATCATGTTTCATCTCATAAGAAGCATATGCATTTCAACTGATTTACACAAACCACGTTTCTATACAAGGACTTGGGTGAGTGCATAGACCACCAAAGAGTCAGCATGTTTCACTTTTACCCCTTGAACTCATGTTCCGCTAGACCATAGACACAGTATCTAATCTAATGTACGACTATTAGAAGTAATTTAACCCTCCGGATGAAAATAAAGTATGTCAACAAATCTTCAACATTGGTTGAATTCTATTTCTGAATGACCACAGCCAAAAAGACACAATCATGAAGGTGTAATACACACATTTTGTTAAGGTATATACTATGGTATTGGAGAAAGGAATATACATTTTTAACAACAATATACAATTAAATCAAAAAGATGTGCGAAATATATACAAAATAAAATAATACATGCTAATTGGGAGGGCAGGGGAGACAAGTGAGAGTGGAACAAAAGGGTAAATGTTAAAATGTTAACTTTAAAGAGGTGGGTGTTGAGAAGCTTAGCAAAGGAGGTGACCACATCCCTAATGTGCATAGCATATACAGTAGCTATGCATATAGCTACTGTAATAAGGGATTTAGCACAGTAAACCTTCACCAAGTATTATTCAAATTCGATTTTTAATTATGATGATGATTAGATGACAAAAAATGAATACCAATAATAAAGCAGGTGTTAGTCCTGCCACAATAGGTGCAACAAACTCGACACGTGACGTCATTCAAGACGTGTACACGCACACACAGACGTGAGAGATGATCTAATGAGCTGGAGTTTTAGCTATAGTTACTGTATAGTTAAATATTCACTCTATCTATCTATCTGTATGTGTGTACTTACTTTGTACAGTAGATATATAAGAAGGGCAAGGAGCAACAACCCAGCGAGGACAGCCAGGATAATAATCCACACAGGAACAGAGTATTGATTGTCAGGCTTGTTCCACACAACTGATGTAACTACCTGAACAACACACAACAGCGTAAGAGAAACCTGCTGCTAAGCATTTAAACATATTTTACAGTACTTATTTAGATTATGTTAGCAGCATGTCAACAGCAGTAACAGGACAAACAGGACAAGGTTTTAAACAAATTGATACAGGATACACTGTACACTGTACATCCTGGATGTACATTGTAATACATTTGAAAGAATATACTAATACAGTGCTAATACAGATAATGCTATGTCCTCATAGTATATTGCAATTATTTCAGATATTGGTCAATGTGTTCATCATGTACAAAGTGCTGGTGTGATTCACTGGCAGATAAAATACACACCTGAATTTACCACCGTGTGAACTGAAACTACATTTCAATTTAGTTTCCACCATCCATGTGTGAATGTGACTTAATGCTGTACAGTGCTTTGAGTGGCCGGTAAATACGAAAAGCACTATGTAAATGCAGTCCATTTACCATTAACCAGTTACATGTCATCACTGGTTTATTAAAGGAGGGTTCAGCAAAAGATGTATGTGCGTGTTTGTATGTGTGTGTGTGTGTGTGTGTGTGCGTGTACGTGCGTGTGTGTTCAGTACACCCTTTAATTTAAATGTAGCTTTATTTGTGATAATGTGGTTTTCATTTGTGGCAATTCTGACTCTAAAGTAAGGATGAAAGAAGGTTACCTTTTTCAATCCAGAAGGATTGTATTTAGGAGCTATGCTATAAGGCATCTTTTTCACTGTGAACTGCACAAAACACTCCAGGATGTAAGATTTGTAGGCTCTCTGTGGAAAGAAAAAGGAGGGTTGGCAAAATGTCAAGGTTGGCAATGAACCCAAATGTACTGTATATCCTGAATTCTGCACGGACCACATGGGGGCAGCATGAGAAAACCATTTAAAATCGGGTTGTTTCACAAAAGATATTTCTTTCATAGCTTAAGTATCTTAATGGAAGAATGTGGTAAGCACAAAGCAATAATAACATAACACTGATGTTTAACATATACACTTACCCGACTCTTACAAAGTCGAGTAAGCCGTAGTGCAAACGTCTGGTTATTAGTGGTTATTACTCTCACCTCAACAAATGTTTCAGCCCAAAGCCTGGAGCGCACTGACAAGATGACACTTTCTCCTCTCTGCAGTGATCCCACACTACACTGCAGACTCCAACAGTGTACCGTAGAACAAGACTAACGAGGGTGAGATGGACAAGCAGTTCATGATTCAATGCTTACTATTTAACCATACAGCTTAACCCTAATGTTAACCCTACAGTCACATTAATGTGTCAGTCATTTGTCACATGAATGTGCATTAAAGTGTTTGTTGTATGTTTTAACTTTGGCTTATTACTCTTCTCAAAAAAAAAAAATAAAATAAAAATATATATATATATGCATGCTGAGAGTGAGACAGATGCATACTGTACTTTATAATGATGTAATAAGTTCCACTTTCAGCATTTTTGAGCGCATTTGAAGCATTGAAAAGTTCTTCTCTGGTAATTATTACTAATTTATAAGACAAACGGCTATCACATATTGTACTTATGCAATTAAGACACATATCCAAATAAACTAGTAAACACATATTTAGGAGCAGGTACAGTAGGAGGATAGAACCTGAGGATATAAAACCTCCCAGATTATTCTGCCACCAACTACAGTGTTAGTGATGTAAGCGCACATATACAGAGCATTATATCACAAGGCTAATTAACTCAATCGCACATCCAATTACAGAAATCAGATGGCGATGCTAGCCAGAGCTCATGGTACAGTACGCAGCACCATTTCCTATGCTGACAAAATAATCTTATCATAATGCATCAGTCATACATCAGGCAGGAAGGCAGTGATAGGGTAATTTGGTTTAAAACTACCTCAAAATAAATATGCCAGTCAATGAATGGAAAAAAAGGATGACAAGCATTCTCTATATAGATACTGTATTTTGTACAAGTAAAGCATAATGTACATATTCTTACATACATACGGTAACCTGCTGTTTATGTCGCAAATAAAACAAACATTAAATGTAATGCTATGTTATGCAGGTAATTAGGTGACCCTAACATTATAATGAAAGCATAGCAAGGAAGAACGCTTAGTCTACTTTAGCATAGGTAAACTGATAGTTGAGGATGGCATAGTTTAGCCATAATTGTTAGTACAGTTTATACATTATTTAATGTATTCTGCTACTAGCCTGTATTAAAACACTATCAAATAATAATACGGCTGCTGTTCGCCACCTCTGGCGATAGTGGGGGTCGTGAGTCTCTGGCACTGTTATTTTGGGGGGTTGCGAGCTGAAACGTTTGAGAACCCCTGCACTAGCAGACACACACAAACACTTCTACAAGCTGCTAACAACCTATGAGCTCCTTCTGGCTGAGGGAGCCATTAACACCAGTGGTGATGATGTGATGTCTCACCAGGTTGTGTAGATCAGTCAGAAGGTTCCTATAGGTCTCTCTCCTCTGCATGTGGTGCTCAGCTGAGACCTGCAGCAATGGAGGCGTCTGTGTAGCTGGAGGCTGGAGCTGTGTGGGTGCACACGCACGTCACGCACATGCACATGCACGCACACGCACATGCACAAGCACAACGGTAGCATAATCAGTTTGTCGGGATTTACCTTTGTGGTTATTAAAACCAGATGTATACGGTAAAAAACTCCCACTGGTTCACATTCCTAGCCACCAGTCACATGCACTGTTTGTGCACAGTTGTGTTTGACAACACACAGTGATCGGGGGGTGTGTGTGCAATAAATGTGTCTCTCTTACCATATGAACTATAGTATAATAATGTGTCTCTATTACCATATGAACTATAGTATAATATTGTGTCTCTATTACCATATGAACTATAGT
>JAOEGT010023912.1:0-10362 GCA_025447795.1 Speoplatyrhinus poulsoni
CCTTGCGAGAGTAAAGAGCTGGTCCGTTGTTCCACGACCAGGACGGAAGCCGCATTGTTGTTCTTCAATCTGAGGTTTGACAATTGGCCGAACCCTCCTCTCCAGCACCTTAGAGTAGACTTTACCAGCGAGGCTGAGTAGTGTGATATTATATAAATATATATATAGTTATATTACATAAAATAAAACGACGTCATGAGTGGACTCATGCTGTAAGAGCAGCCGGGGAACAGAGTAACCAAGCGGATCGATTGTTGAATTCCTCATATGCCCCCTTGCCACCAACACAATTTGAGGGCCTAATCTGGAACCAGTTCTTTGCGTTTCAACAGCGAAAGCATCGGCTCTCGGCCAGAAAAACTGGTTCCAGACTTAAGGGGGAATTCAGGAAGAACAGGGAACATATCAAAACAGACATAGCTACAAGGGATAGCGGGAAAAGCCAAGGGACAAACGTCAAAAACAGGTACAGTATGACTGAGACACGAATGATAACACTGCAAGAACGCGTACTAACTGAGTGAGTAAACACGATCTGGCAAAGGTGTGTGGCAGCGTAGGCATTTTGATATGGGTTGCAGGTACAATGCACTGGTGAGGTGAGTCTGCCCTGGCTGTGACGCACCTGTTTCCCTGTATAATCCGAGACAGAGGGAGGGGGAGAGACGGGGAAGGAACCACAAATTCCCGTTTGACGGGTGTGACACCTTGTGGTGAAACCAGTACTACAGAAAGCACGGGTTCTTCCCCTCCATAGAAGTCTGACAGTTTCCCCATATTTACACACGGGGAGGGGAACATATAACATTCTGTTAGCTACTTAAAGGCAACTGTAACGGTCACAGCTGTATAACTAACTATGTAAGTGGCTGTCTGCAGGCCATGAAGCTGGCCAGTGACGACGCGTTTGCCCTGAACCTCCTGGCCAAGCTGCTGCTTGTGCTGGGCAAACACGAGATGGCCACTATGATGTGCAACATGGCTCTCAACGTGCTGCCAGACCCGGAGATAAACTGGCAGGCCTACTGCACCCGGGCCAAGGTATACTGCAGCACTGCAAGCATCCGCATGCCTTGGCAGAACAGCTCCTAATGCTACCTATTGGTCTGTTACATTATGTTATACCAGTGTGTATGCACGGACAAGTGGTGCAACCGATACGTTAATCAATGCTGGTGCACACAGCTGTGAATGAAACCACTGTAACATAACATTTAGTACTGTATAGTACAGTGATTCCTGGGGTCAACCTAAGGGGGGCGCTAGAGTTCACATGGGGGAAGGGGGTCGGGCGCTTGATCTAATTTGCTTTGATGTCAAACATACATTAAAATTTTGGACCACAACTTAATTGTAAAATTGTATATGTAATTAAAAATAATATGCAAAGCATATTATTATACACACATATACACATTCAGAAACATGATTTTTATTTGACATATCAACGTTTCTTTTGTAGATCAAGACGATGGTGTATGTCAGGGACCTGGAGAGGGCAAAGCAGGGTCACGGTGAAATCCCAGACAGGCAGAACTTAACAGACGCCAGGAGAGACCTTACCACGGTCTTGACCGTGCGTCCATGCCTGCGCACTCACCTAGAAATGGCACAGGTCTGAAAACCTCCATATCAGAATCTAGCTATGTTTGGATTTAGATGTGATGATGTAACAAGAGTACTAAATACAGGGGCTTTTTAAAAAATGCCCATTCACACAGCAGATCAAAACATAGATCTACATTAAAAAATATATGTACAGGCCTCAATTCAATTAGTTCTGAAACATCAGTATTGTACCCACTGCAGTACCTCCAAGGACAGCTAGAAGAACAGCTCCCCATTCGGAAACCACTGTTGTAAAGGATGGCTACAGATTTGTGACATTAGGACACCGAGATAGCTTTGCCAATAACATAGCAAGCATGCTATTGATTCATTGTCAATGCTAGCTAATTAAAGCATCTAAAGGCAGACATGTTCTTCTCTGACATCCACGCAGGTTTATTATTACATGGCCGTGGATGCCCTCCAGGGGGGCTTTCTGGTGGACGAGGGGGCGATGAACAACGCCCTGGTCAGCCTGTCTCACGCCCTGCAGTGCGAGCTGGGCGACAGCCTGCCAGACCTCCACGTCCTTAGGGGGCGCTGTCTCCAGCTGAAAGGAGAGGAGCAGAATGCTGCAGACTGCTTCAAGAGGGCCCTGGAGCTGGAGAGGCCAGGGAGCAGAGACACCACTGTCCTGCGCTACCTCCTACAGGCCCTGCTGGGTGTTTTCGTGCAGAGCGGGCCGGACCCCGGCTCCGTGATAACCCAGCTGGAGGTGTGGGTGCAGTGGGCCGAGGAGAGGTACGCGGCCGAGCTGGTTCAGGCCGAGCTGAGGACGCTGTGCCGGACGTATACTTGCGAGGTGACGGAGCTGTCTAGGGCCATGGTCAGGACCGGCAGACTGGGCCTGGTCCGAAGGCTTCTGGAGACGCTGCAACCGAAGCAACGGGACCAGAAAAGACAGCTGCTGAAGTCTCTCTCCTTTTCATGAAGTGGGCGTTTGCACCATGTTGAGATGTAATGTCGTTACACAATCAAGGAGAAAGCAGGGCTTTTGAAGTGTGGTCAGAAATGTGTTAAATTGTGGTAAAAAAAGACAGACTGCTACTTTCCCTCTATAGATCCATGAAATGAACTGGTTGTGCAAGTTTACATTTAAACCACCAGGAGACAATGCAAGTCAAGTCCGTTTCATTTGCTTGATTACACCTTGTTAGTTGATGCGTTCTGTTTGTTTTAGCTACACAAATAAAATGTGGACATTGGTTCCATCCAATTGAATAGTACCATAAATGGAAGTGTGTAACTAATAGGAGACAATTTACAGCAAATTGTGACATTAAAAATATATATGTGTTTGTCTTCAGTATTTGGACCACTAGATTAAAGCAGAATTTGTCCAAAGAAGAACTTGAGGGAGCAATAACTGGAAATGGAGAGTCTTCCCAAATATATATTAAAAAAAAATATGTTGGTTTGAGAAGTACAGCATCAATAATTGCCTTTATCACAACAAACGAAAATGGATTTGACTGTACATGTTCCTATGAAGTCTTACATTTACATTGCTTAAAGAGGTTGTAGATTATACTTTATTTTAAAATGTCAGCAGCTAATTTAAATGATAATTGAAATCATTGCAGGCCTTACTTTGCTTTTTTAAATATAACATTTTCTCTGCAAATTCTTCTGTAAAGTTAAAGATGTATTTTTGTTCCAGTCTTTATTTTCAAAAATATTTTTTTAAATTAAAATATATATAATGCCCAATGCTCATACAGTATCTTATTACGTAATTTCAATGTGACATTGGTCTAAGACTATGCACGTCTGTAGTTTTACCGCTAGAGGGAGCCAGAGTGCACGATATTATTGCCTGTGTCGATATTTTCATGAGTGCGGAATTTGATTCCCAAATTGTTAAAACTGGATTAAAACACAACATATAATGATGATATACTATATAATAATTATCTTACTTATTTCACGAGGCATTAGGTCTAACAAAAGCTGCCTAGGCCTATAACTAATAAAAGCATATTGTAGCCTACAGGTTTGTTTTCAAACTTGAATCAACGTCAAGTCATCGTATCTTATTTTTTGGCAGATGGATGCAAGCTGCATGCATCATGCATGTCAACGAAACTGAATTGGTAGCCTATATCATTCATTCTGTCACTTATGCCAATCCATCTTCCCACTCTGCCTGCTGCATGCTCCCTGACGCGCACCCTCATGCGCGCACACACACACACACACACACACACACACACACACACACACACATCCAAAAGATTATCATCGCCGACTAATTATTACCGACTCCGAGAGCACAGTGCAGCGAGGGGCAGCGTGTCAATCTGTCGACTATGGAGCTGGAGAGCAGCGGTGCGCTGCGCCTGTGCCGGTATGAGAGGCAAACAGGAGGATGTCAGCGCGCTGCTGTCCTGGTTCAGAGTCAGACCATTGTCTACACGAGAGAAGGAGAAGTTACAACCGACTGAGTGAATGCGCCATGCTTCCCGCTTGACCGACTGATGGAAGTTCTTGTTTTGAACGTGATCCTGGACACCTTCTCTCTCCCCACCTCAACTTCAATGATCGAGGACCTGAACCTGAAAACAGAAGGAATTGCCTAAGGTATGACGCAGAGAACGCTTTCTGACGTTTTGATGCCAACATGATGATTAAGGTTAAATACAGGTTCATAGCGACCGTGCTCATGTGTGGCCTATTATGTTAACTGCTGTGGAACAGTATAGTAGGCCTATAGTCTATTTACATTGTACACTAATACTAAAGTACTATAAAAGTTACTGTAACGGTATGCCTTTACTGTATGTCCTTGGTTGCCTAAACCTAAACTGTCTAGGTTACAGATCTCAAAAACTCGAATGGTATAGGCCTACCTTCTTTATCCAAATATAAATATACTTACTGGACACCCGGGATGAAAATGTTAGTCGCAGTATTTCATTCAAACAAATATGTTTTAAATGTTTTAAGTAGCCTATTACTGTATGTCTTCGATTATACCGCTATACTGCGATTAGTACATGTCTTCGACCAACAATAATAATAGTATAATGTTCATAATTTAATATTCTAACATTTTAATTGCAATCTTTGCTTTAATTATTTCTTCCTCCTTTGCATAAATATTCATCCCGGTTCTGAAAGGTTTGACAGGAATTGCCTTAATACTGTATAGTTGAAACCTGTAGGTTGAACGCAGAGTATACAAGCTACAGGCTACTTGATTTGAACCTCTGAGAGTTCATGAACCACTTGGGTGCAGTGAGGCTGGCACTAAGATTTAGAGAGGACACTTTGTCCAAACAAATACTGGCAATACTAATGGCTTAAACTGCATAGATACAGAGACCAAGCAGATGAACTGCATCACAGGAACCTATCCTCAAACTGTATATCTTACAGTAGCTTGGCATAGGCCTACTGTATAATACAACACCTGATCATAAAACCACGAATGCTGCCATCATATTCATTTAACCTTCAGTTGACCTTTCAATTGTTTTATAGGCTCAAATATTTGTTACATATCTTTGTCAACGGCTCATGCAGAAAGCAGAGCTAACTTCCTGTTATTTTCCCGCCAGTGTACGAGTCATACAGGCAGGAAATACCAGTTGTATCAGCAGATCTGAGTGGTCAAATACAGTATAACGCTGCTTCATTGGGGCATGGAAACACTATCATTAATGTATAAGCAATAAAAAAGTTACCATATGCACATGTTCTCCTCTTCTCTGTATACTGGATTTATTCTTCATATATCCTAGACTTTTTCACACTATTCCTTATTCTCTTCCACCAAGCTTCTTAATAGCTTGTGTGTGTGTACGCGTGCGTGTGTGTGTGTGCGTGTGTGTGCATGTGTGTTATGACTTTGCATCTTTGTCCAGAATTATCTCTAGTCTCTCAATAATCCAGCCCATAAACTGCGGGATGGGGACCGAGCCATTATTATCACATAAGTGGGGGGCGGCACCAAGTCCAGTTGGATCCATTAACACCTGCTCACAGAGGAAAGCACTGCTGCTCTCAGCTCTGCTGCCATTAACATTCCATTGCAGTAAACATAGCTCTGTCTCCAATGTGTCCATGTTTGTCTCAGTGCTGGAGGCCTTCGGATGAAAAAAACAATACTGAATGCAAGGCCTGATTCCACATAATCTTTTGAAGGGGGAATTCCTCTATTTGTTTCCAAAGTTTCCCAAAAGCATTTGTGGTTATGGTTTGAAACTATGAGAGAGCATGTCCCTTAGCCTGGTGGAACCTAGTCTCAGCCTCTTCTGTCCATTATTTAGCATTACACATAAGCAACTCTGTGCTGAACGTCTAATGCATATGCTCTCGTATGCTTGACACTTTGACACTTTTTGACACTTTGACTTTTGGGGATTACTACTGTCGATAACCATTGGCTGTTCGCCAGTTAGCCAGCGCTGTGTCCCAGACTTTCCGTAAGGAAAGGCTGGCTCTGCGAAAGGTGTAACCTAGTCTCAGCATCTTCCTTCCATTTGCACTACGTCACATAAACAATTCTGTGCTGCATGTCTGATAGGCCGCTGTTAGGCATCAAAAAGTGAGTGGTTAAGGTAAGTGCTAACATCTGGATTGGGTGTAACATCCCTAAGGCTCACCATGTAAACTCGACAGCACTTTCCGAAATTGAGAAGTAGATTTTCATTGGCTGTTAGCATTGTCACTCACAAAGTCTGTATCTGTAATTCCGGTGTGATGCTATTGCAGTAGCCTATAGTTTATTTACTAATTTCAGTTTCAGTTTCAATTTATTAATGCTAATGCGAAGAGGGTTTCTATAAGAGTTTAGACCAGAGGTCTTCAAAGTTCATGCCAAGGTTGAATTTAAGATCATGTATATTTTCCTCCATTTACATTTTTGGAAAAAAAAATGGGGGCGGGGGGGGGTTTGCGTGTGTGTGTGTGTGTGTGTGTGTGTGTGTGTGTGTGTGTGTGTGTGTGTGTGTGTGTGTGTGTATGGTGAGGGCTGTTGTTGCTTCCAGCAGCCATTTAAAAGTATTTTTGCAGCTCAGCTATTTTCTTCTTTTTTTTTTGCTAAAAGTAGAACAAATAATTGTTCCTCGCAGAGCTCATTGCTCTGATTACTAAAAACATTTAAGATCTTGCATCTGTTGGTGACGTGTCGACCGGTGTCATTAGGAAGCACGCCTTGCAAATAGCAATGATTTGTAGCCTCAGACTGTACACTTTCACATTTAATGCCGGCTGCTTTGCCAAAAGTGGCTACTCATTTACAGGTGTTGACAATAACATGATTTATGCCTTTATTTAAGGTTTCTAATTAAAAGTTAAGTTAACTTTACTTAACAGCATTTTCTCCCCAAAATGTACAGTATATCTGCAGTATATTGTAAAAAGCAAGTCAATTGTCCGTAATGATTTTTAGTAATGTTGTCATTTTATCATGGTAAATATATTGTTCTAATTGTATTTTATTGTAATAGTTTGCTTTATTGATTACCATAGGTTATTCTCATTTTGCTTATCCTTAAGTCCCGCTAGAAAGGTCACAGTTAGAGATCAGGATAGAAGTGTGACCCGCTCCCAACTTGGCTCGTTGTCTTTGCATCCCAAACAACCTGTCAATGCACCATGCATGTTCTGGCCCCAGCTCAAAAAGTAAAAGCATAATACAGATTTAGCTTTACTTTGCTTTATCAGTCTAGTAACTCTTAGGCCTATTCCATTGGTGCTGACAGCAACCTGTGTTTAGAAAATCATCCCCAAGTAGCTTTGGTTCAGTTTGGTTAATGTGGTCAAATCGTCTGCTAGTGTTTGGAAATCAAACATTTGTTTTTACGATTGTGAAGGTGGTCCAATGACCTGGTAATAATTATTTTTAATTTAAACGTTCAAGACTAATATTTAAACTGGAGCAAAACGTGGAGTCTCGATACTTTCACCTAAATTCTAGGGTTTCCCTAGAATTTAGGTGAAAGTATCATTCTGAACACAAAATTGTCTCTTTCCACTTTCACTATCTGTCTGGAACCCTTCAATTCAACCGCATCTGTCAAACAGTAGATAAATCACTTGACCAAAGTTGATCCTAAAATGACAACATCTAGCGTATGTCTGGTTGTTTCAGTTTACACCATACTGTGTATATAAATGCACAAACCCTCTGTGACGTCACCCATAGTTTCTCTTAAGATCGGGTTTGAAGGCCATGGGTGAGATAAAAGTAAGTAGTCCAATCGTGTGAAGGAAGTTTGGTCTCAAGGCTGTTGTTGGGATGGGTCGGGTTTCAGACCACTTGCTACAGCAGAGCACAGGTTAAGCATTAAAACAGTGCCCCCTGGAGCTACTGAGAAGTAATACCTTTGCACTGCAAGCAACGTGATCCAAGCGTCTATATTTATCACAACAATTTAATATTATATGTCACATTAGAGACTTCAAAATATGCCTGAACAACTGTTCCTACTCTCACTATCTGCTCAAGGTAGCGCTAAGTAGTCAGTCAGTCACATACATACATACACACACGCGCACACATACACACGCACACACAAGCAAGCATGCACGCACACCCACACACCCACGCCTGAAACATGATGTAATGGCTCTCATTCTGGAGGGTTATTTGGATGGCATGTGTGTGCTCGCGTGTGTGTGTGTGTGTGAAGGCCTGCATACACTCCATAGTCTGTGGATAGCAGCACCTGTGCAGTGGCCATGCTTTAACACCTGATGACCAGGGCTTCCAGGAAAGCCCGGAGGTTTAAACAAGTGGCTAGAATTACACAGTGCCTTGCTCGACACCACAACACAATGGTTCGTGTGACTGTGAGCAGGTGCATGCAGTGATGCAAAGAGAAGACGTTTCCAGCACTATTTCATTCCTCACTGCGGAGTGCACACACGTTTGCTTGTGTGTGCACACAAACACTATACAAATCATGTTTGTTTGCATTTATGTTGCCTACTCTGCACTCCTATTATTTGTCATGTTAGTGCCGGTATTATTATTCCAAGATTCCAAGCTATTCATTTTTGCTAAGTAACTGTCCCTTGGTATGCTGGAATTTATTGCAGTGACCTCTCAAATATCAAAATGTACTTTTCAAACGGTGCTGTCAAAAGCCAAACTTTATAAATAATGTCTCTTTACATGATGACACATTGTGTCTGTTTACTTTGTTTGCAGAACTTGCATAATATATTTTACGTAGTGGCTTTTCTTCGATAACAGTCAGATTATGCCCCGACTGGACAGATCGGATTGGCTGGATATACAGTACACTATCTATATGTTATTCTAAACCAACATATTATTTTCTATCCCCCCTTCAATAACATTCAACATGCAACCCTCATGCCAGCTCTTAGGTCTCCTGTTTTCTGCAAAGTATGCGTGTGTGTGCGCGTGTGTGCATGCGAACAGTGATGACAGCTGATATACCGTAGGGTTACATTTGAGAAACACCAACAATACACTCCTCCACCACCTCCTCAGCTCAATCTCGCTCCTCCCCGGTTCCTGAATCCAGCTTTAACACACGCCTGCATCCACACACACTCACCACTACCCATACACACAAACGGCCACACACCAACACTGACGGATGCTTTTTTTTTTTTAATGTGGCTGACCTGGCGTGAACTCGCTGGTGCATAGCACGAAACAGCTGACTCTGACCAGGACCTCCACCAGTGTGCTAGACACCTGACTCAGAGCAGGGGCCACCCACATCGCTACTGGAGATATGTCAGTGGGGTTTTTGTTCTACATTCAGAGTTCACCGGACGTTTTTGTTGTTGTTGTTGTTGTTTAAAGTAACATTCGTCAACGTACAAGTAGTTGCCGATGAATGCTAAAGCTAATTGCACAGTACGAGCTGAGCTGTGAACATCGCAGCATATTCTGTTAAGACCTGTCAACGTGTAGTCCCAAGGCAGATGCAATCCCCTGTGTAGAATGGTCAAGGCGCTGCCATGCTGAGGAACAACTGCTCTGACAGTTTGACCACTGGTGCATCGGTCACACCACCATTAGAGGCAAGGTAAGCCTATAGAAGCTGTGTTGTCATGAGTTCGTACAGTAAGCATCAGTTTCAATCTCATCAGATTTTGGGAAGGAAAGTGTTTTAAATTTGTACAGTATGTAGTTAAAAATTAGCCTAAATTACTAAATATGACGTTAGATTTTACTGAGATATATTGTACAAATTCAGTTTATTGTATTTTTCTTAGCCCTATCATTTCCATGAGTGTACAGCATGTGTGTGTATTTGTCACTTCAGTTGACAGCCCTTCCTTTAATAGCCAGGTGCAAACAGCTCTTTGTAAACAGGTTAGTTGTGTTTAATATTTCCACCTCATTGCCTGTGTGCCTGACCAGTCTGGAAACACAAATTTGTTCTAAATTGAGCTAATCAATCACCCTGTCATTTTAGATATGTTTTGGACTTACAATAGCGGTCACTGAACTACAACCTGTCAACAGATTGTCAAACACATCACACACAATTTCACACACAATTATAGATTAAATGTATTAATAAAGACAAAACAAAGAATAGGTCATTTGGTATAAGGCTTTTCACCTGAAGGGTTTTTGTCCGATGCCATTTTTCCTGATGCCTTGTCCCTGATTCTAGTGGAATTAGACATATTTATGTTTTTTAATGAAACCTGAAGTCATTTTGTCTGTACAATAGTGTAATAATAATAATAATATAATAATAAACTTTATTTGTATAGCACCTTTCATACACAATGTGCAACTCAACGTGCTTTACA
>JAOEGT010023923.1:0-10362 GCA_025447795.1 Speoplatyrhinus poulsoni
GTAAACACGCTAACAACAAGCAAGCTAATTTTCAGTGCAGCTCTCATGTGTGAAAAGACCCAAGGAATCATAGGTATAGGCTAGCAGCATATAGCAACACAACAACACAACGCTTTATTGTGACTCCAGAAGGGACATGGGTGGCTCTAGCAATACTAAAGGCCAAGATAATGGATAATGTTGCGGATAGCTACGTTTGTAAATCATCCACGACGATATACCATGAGCCCTGAGCATACTGTACTCCTAATATCAAGGTTGATAATTAAACCACGCACATTTCGCCACCCTATGACTTACAGTACCGCCCAAGGTCCCCAGATATATAAGAGAACAGCGCGGTGACCTCCACATATATCCATAGCGGATGCCGCAGGGGCTCTGGCTAACACACCGCCACAGGATGGAGGTGTTGTGGGCGCTGATTGATCTGCAATGTAATTGGCTCTGGGAGGGAGAAACAGCAAAGAGAAGCAAATAACTGCCATCCTTGCTGCATGGCGAGGCGGGTACCAGCAGGTGATGAACCCTGATTGCCCCCCGCCCCCCCGACTGACTGACGGCTCAGCAGCTGATAAGCCAGAGAACATCATGTGCACGGCATAAGGCGTCCTCCCCCTAAGCAGGTGAAGCATTGTGGGGGTGATACAAGCGCCGGGAACGGGGAATTTGGAGATTGGGAGTGTGCGACCAGCCACCACCACCTCCACAGCCACGAGAGCTGAGCCCTAAAGGCTACCTCCATCCATTCCGCTAGGTCCTGGCCAAACCCAGACGGCAACACGTGTTTGAGTGTTTGAGAGCCACAGCTGCCTCCAAACGTGTCAACAGTCATAGTCGCAAGGTCTTCTGATGGAAGAAAACTGCCTGGCGTGTGAGGGAAGCTGCCACTGCATCGAGTGTGCTGGGATGTGGATACACCCTGCATTGGGAGGGCTACTTATAATGCTAAATATGGGCTAGTATGCAGATAGGTTTATTTTTCTACATCTAACACTCAGTTTTGTATGTTTGTTATTTATTTTACTAGCTATAGAGATTATTAGTACACAGAACGGGCTTTGTGTTATTATGTATATGTCATGGAAATTATGACAAAGCAATGTATTGTTATTCCAACATCACCATTTAAAGATATGACAGATAAACAACCTTAATAGCACTACTTTCTGGAAATTAATTTAGCAATTAGCCCACCTACTTAGGCGACACAGCCTACATACTGAACCTACACATGTCCCCAGCTGAGAGCTGAGGGACGTAGGCCTACTACGCAACTACTATTGAAAAGGTGGACAGCTAGCCTTATACACAAAGAATATTTCCAGGTACATGGAGGCTGGTGCCGTATGGAACACTAATGAGAATAAGTATTAGAGTGGAGCATTCAGATAATCGTTTTTACCATTTGTTGAAATGTTGAAAAAGTGAGTGACTTGCATGTAATATTTTGGGGCTAGCATGCCCTTTTGCTAGAGTCATACTGTAGCAGTCGTCTGGGAAACTTGTCTGGGGATTTCACCTCGTGCATTTTGTCTGCCTAGTCATAAGCTCCTCTCTATATGAGTATTAGTTCCAGCAAAAATTAAACAAAAATCCTGCAGTCTCAGGTGTTCCCACCATTGACGGGCAACATTTTGAATGGATTTTCATTTTGGGGTTTGGTTTTATCTGCACCACATTAAAACAATGAATTGAAATCACATGGAACTGCAGGTGTTCTATTCTTTACCCTGATAAAACATTTATTTCAGTCCTGTCTAACAACAATATGCCTGGTGTGATCCAACATTAGGAAAGGGTAAGCGCACAAACGAACAAGAAGTATTAGAAATCCTAAATGTCAGATGATTTTGAGAATTAGGCCAAACCTGCCTTATTGTACTGTACTGTACCTTCACAACGTACCAAAGAAACTAAATGCTGTACTAATGGTAGTCTCCGTGAGCTCTCCCCCTGTATCCTCTCCTTAAAGACCTCTCTACTCCATCTGAGTGAAAGCCTCAATTCTTACCTCGTAGGCCACGATCACACCGAGACATGTCGCTAAAGGCGCGGCCGCTTCCAAAGCGCTTTGATAAAGCCTCGATCACACAGTGATGGGCTGCCTGTGCCAAAGAAAACGGCTGCCTGGGCCAACTGTCACATTGACGAACAGCGTGACTCAGAAGTTGAGAATATTTGAACTTTTATGCGCTTTGCCATAGGAAAATAATGGTTTTTCTAGCGGCACGTTTCTAGAGACGCGTTTCTAGCGACGCGACGCGATCGGGCCCATAGTCTTTCTTCACCTGTCTGTATACTTTCAGCGTTTGTGAGACACAAACCCAACAGTATAACATAAAGCATATAGAGTATGAACAAAAATAAATCTATAAAAACAACTAAATAATGTTTTGATCAAATCAAATCTGTATCTTTGCAGACACAGAACCATGTAACTATCACCCCTCAGAGCTTGAATGAATTCTGCAGTCTGCAGTAACATAATTCTTCTAAGCATCATTTATAGCCTATGTATTTTTATGGTTTGTTTTGTTTCTGCTGAAATTACTGTATAAATCCAACCTGTGTCCACATTTTTACATAATACACAATACAGTCTGGTATGATCAGCGCCATATGGGCAGTTTGTTCACATTTCATTTAGCAGACACAAAGTGACCTACGGAGAGTAGCATAGGAGCAGGCTGGTGGAAATCAGGGATCAAACATATGACCTTTCATTGGGGAGTCTGTGAGCCTTTCGTGCCCCTAAAATCAAACTAAATAGTAAGTGTGATTATCCTTTTTGCACTGCCAGACTGGGGAATGTCAGTGGTTCACTGAGAGATGAGATGATATTCTCAGAAAATAAGGAATGTAATTGAATAAAATAGTATAATTCCACCATTTAAATGTCAAAGCTTGTCACCGACTATTGACTTTGAGGTGGACCAGAACGTATTACCAGTGGCAGGTTCTTCTGACTGCTTGCAGTTTTGTAGTTTTGCTTCAATTTACAATTTTCCAGTTTGCACCCATCTAAAGCCAATCTCGTGGATTTGCTTCCTGCACATAAGAGGCCATATATCCTACTCCAGCTATGATTACAAATGCCATTTGGTTCATTTCATTTGAAAATGATTCTCAACCCAGTAAGAGACTGGTTTACAGTAATGTGATTTATATCAATCAAAGTCTCATCTAGATTATGATTTCATTAGTCATGGCCTAAATACTCAATAGTTGAAAACATTATAGTGGCACTGCAGCTAATGGATAACATCAGAATGGTGCCTGCTGACAAGGCCCATTTCTGCTGAAAAAGGACATTTTAAATGGTTAGTGACATCATATCCCGATATTAGCTCATTCACTGGGCCATTAACTTCCACGAAATAGACACACAATTATAAGTGAGATACAGTATACAGTAAAGACTTGCTTAGAGTGCCAACAAAATACTCATTTTGGATTTGTCATAGTCCTTTGTCACAGTCCACAATAATATGAGGCACATTTTGGAATATGTCAGCAAGACACTATGGACCTTTTGCCAGAGTGTGATTGACAGGCAATCTGACTAATCAAAGGGCCGGATATACAAGTATATACAAGTGCACCGCTAAATCTTTGCTTTACAATTGACATCCTCCTTAATTTTGTACGAATGTTGAGAATCTGACAACACATTCCAGAATGATACATAAATAATGTATAAAGAATGTCTGTGTGTGACTACCCATTCACCTTGAACCACACACATGTAGAAAATACCAGGGAGAAGAAATACAGTACATGTCCTGGTTTCAGCAGGAGAGACCATCACTTATTTATCTCCTATTTTGTCACTGTGCTTGCTTGGCTGACACACACAAGCAGGCTGGTTGTACTGTATACAAGCTACCTGGCTAGTCTGAATCTGAGTGAAACACAGCTTCTTGTATGGACCTAGTCTTGCCTTTCTAATAATGGTTTTAATTAAATTAAAGGTATAGTCAAAGAGTCAACGATTGGAAGCTAAATATGGCATGTCCACAACCCCCTGGCTCTGTTTAGGGACTCAAACAATGTGGTGTAGACCACACCACACTATCCCAGCTTTGGCATTTTGTGTTCAATTCAGGGGGCAGAAATTCTGAGGGAGCACCCTATGCCATTGAAGGAAGAGGTGTTTTTGTTGAGAGGAGTTAAAATATCAAAATTCTTCTCCAGCATCGCTGATTTTACCTTTTGTAATAACTTGATGTGATGCTAAACTAAAGTCAATGGTTCTATGATGCAAGCAGAGAGCAGGTTTAGCGCATTTGGGTGTATCGTGAACAACACAGATGAATCGTACTTTCACATCAATGGCACAACCAAGGCACAGTGCTATATATTCACTGTAGTCTTACTATTTAATGTGAATCTCTATGGCTCCCTGGGCTGCCGCTTCTTACTCCTACTGCCAGTGCTGACAGATAAATAGCAAGTGAATAAGGTGTGCCTACAAACTCAAACATGGGGATCAACACTAAATGCACTGTGACTCAGGTGAATGCGAAACTCCCAACAATTGCTTATTCGTTTAAGGACTGGCATTGTCATCGGCCATGACTGGACTGTGAAGATGCAGATATCTTCCTTTGTTCATAATGAAAAGAACTGCTCTATGTCACTGCTCGTTCATCAGAAAGGGGGACTGTGAAGGAGAGCTACCTCTCGCGTAGATGTTGAAGCCTCTCGATGTATTCAGAACATTTACCTCCTTCAAATGATTTGCCAAAAGTCAAGTTACATCTTCCCTTCGGTAACCGGCAAAACAAAGCAGCAGTTTCTTTGGCTAAAGAGATTGGTGTGTAAATATGTGGCCATCCCTCCTCGACATCAAATGCGTCGAGAGATTATTTAATTGTTGTGATTTGTATGCAATGGATTTGAAAGGGGCCATTCTACAGCTTTCAAGCCCCAAACAAACACGTTGACAGCTTTATTAAACCACGCAAGACAAAGAATACTGTACGCTGATTGTCAATTATCTGTAGCAGATAGACTGTGAAAATGGAAATGACCAATAGTGAAGAATCACATATTTGCTATAATTTGGCACGACCACACCGCACACAAAGTAAAGGAACTCTCTCTCCTATTTACCGCTTTAAGTATTTCTATGGATTCTGCAGAAATTACATACAGTATGGAACCAAAACAATGCAGCATTCCCAACATGTTTGCATGTTGGGAATGCTGCATTGTTTTGGTTCACCTATCTATAAATAGGCCTCAAGCCACCTTTCCTTTCTGAATGACGTGTTATTCACTCAAGGCCTTGCTAGTAGAGCTGTCAAACTAAAATAGACAGCACAATCATTACACAATTACGTTTCTCTGTTAAGTTCATTTGGGACATATTCTGGCAGGGGTTGTACTGCTACTGTACAAAAGCACACCATTGGGCAGGTACATTTCCCAATGGTGGCCCATGCCTAATAGTGTAACCCTGTATGTGGCTAGCCATGCAAGACCATCCTGAGCTCCAGAGTTTCAGTTTGACTTCACCGCAAGAACCAGTCTGGACAGCTTGGAAATTGTTGTACCGGTAAACCTAGTGTGTGGCTGTTAACTAAGGGCGTGGTTTAGGTGTGATGAAAGTGACCGTTATCGCACCGTCATGACGAAAAAAGAGCTGAGCCTGACGGCAAAGCTCTCGATCTACCGGGCAATGTTTGTTCCTACCCTCACCTATGGTCATGAAGGGCGGGTCATGACCGAAATAATTAGATCACGGGTACAAGTGGCCGAAATGGGTTGTCTCAGGAGGGTGGCAGGCGTCTCCCTTAGAGATACGGTGAGAAGCTCAGCCATCTGTGAGGAACTCGGAGTAGAGCCGCTGCTCCTTTGCATCGATAGGAGCCAGTTGAGGTGGTATGGGCATCTGGTAAGCCCCCTGGGCACCTAGGGAGGTGTTCCAGGCCCGTCCAGCTGGGAGGAGGCCTCGAGGAAGACCCAGTACTAGGTGGATAAATTATATATCCACACTGGCCTGGGAACACCTCAGGATCCCCCAGTCAGAGCTGGATAATGTGGCTTGGGAAAGAGAAGGTTGGGGTCCCCTGCTGGAGCTGCTGCCCACGCGACCCGACTACGGATAAGCGGATATGGATGGATGGATGGATGGAGGGAAAGTGACTTAAAAACAACTCAAAAACAACAATTGTGGGTCATAGGTTAAGTAGATGCTGCAATATAGCATCATGTTTATGTACATTTTTCAGAATAGAAAAGGAACCGCACTAAAGGCTTTTCTCAATGGAAAATATGTTTTCACTCTCCAGACTTTTCTTCTGCAAGAGTGGATTGCAACAGGCTCTGCTGGTTCACAAGATCATCCAATCTCCTGCCAAGTATCTTTTTTAAAGCGCCTGCCCATTTAAAACAGTATCAATGGACGGCTCCCCAGATGGATGTGTCCAGACCATACATATGGCATGCCAAGTTAGTGTGTGGCTGCTGTAACAGGAAAAGTAATAATCTACAGTATATGGGTTTTACCTGCTGTAAAGTTGTAACTTGCTGAAAATCCCACAGCTTCCAATTCACCATCTGAAACAAATTTTATCCACAAATATCTGCCACTACTCCTGATATCCGGTGGGCTGTGCTGACCACAGTATCGTCCAAGTATTGGGGAGAAGCCAAAGGGTCCATCCCGGACCTCGATGTTATCAAATTTACATTCCCAAGAGGACTCGATGGAGTAATTCTCTTCAAAGTGTAGTTCAATGCACTGACGTGGAGGGGCTGCGAGACACAAGTTCAACAGTTTTAAAAACAATTTCAGATTCAGTGAGCCACTATACTCATAATCATGTTTTATTTGCGGCAGGCAAACTGTGTATTCTATACACCATTCTATATGGTAATATTAACCACGGTATAGGCTCTGTCGTCTGAACTGTTTAAATTAGGCCCATGCTATATGTAAATAAATATGTTAGCAAGGATTGCCAGTTGCACTAATGTACAGTAATAACAGTTACAGTTTAACTAATGACAGTTAAAATAGTATACCTTCAAGAACATAAACACACTCTGTGTCTGGGGGGTATTTGTTTGGGTAATTGGGAGACGTAAAGAGTCCACCGTCTGACTCTTTGACCCAGGAACCACACTGGCCTGCAGGCTTGACTCCAGAATTGTTCTTCACTGAAAAACACATGACGAATTTCAATCCCACGAGTGCATAGCATAATGCACTCGACAAAAAATGGGTTAGTATTTTAGTACGGTAGTTGTAGTTTGTTGTGTTCGCATATTTAGTACCTGCTGTATCGGTCTTTGTTGCCCCAGACAACCCAATTATGAGAAGACTTGCAACAACTATAAAAAAGAGAAAACAAGAAATGATGTTCATTATTTGTCTTCTTACTGCTCCGCTGTTTTCAAGGCCAGCTTGGATTCAGCAGAGGTGGTTGAGTCAGCAAAGGACACGTTTCAGGATTTGGATAGGCTATTCACAGCAGTTGCTTCTTCAATCGGGTCCTAACTGCAATCCAAATTAATATCCACGTAGCCTACCCGATTCATGATATATAAATACATAGAATAGGCTTTATTGTTTCATGGAAACTTAAACCTACTTAAAAACTCAGAAAAAGATCATACAAACATATAAATTAGAATAGCTCACAGTAGATATTTCGTAACTTTATGTAATATCGTTGCATGTTTACAATTATTTGCATAATACAAGATAAATTAAATATAGCCTATAACAGGCTAACGATGCAGTATCAAAACTTCTCAGTAAGGAAGACCAAACGTTACTAAATAGCATTATCTAAATTTGCATAGTGCGGAGCTGTCTTACCGTGAAGGAAACTGTGCCCATGTACCATGTCTGTGCCTTTCACAAAGGGCTTCAGACTCAGATAATTCCATTTAGATTAAGGAATACTTCAAAAGAAAACCATTGAGATAGAGATAATTAAATATACACTGCTACTGGATATCATATACATCCATCCCGCGGGAAAATGCGCTCCAACGTAAAATAAAATAAAAAAGATCTGGCACAGATGTTGTAACTAATCACCAGTTTCATATAAAATCAGAAACAGGTCTAAGCACTCGCCCGATTTCCACCCAAACGTTTCTAAAACCCTTTGGTGCTTTTGATGCACTGAAAGGATTAATAGTCCCGTCATCAGCCTTCTCTAATCGCTCCACCTTTGCAATCTTCTTTTAAAAGACTTTTTTGGTAGCCGTGTTTATTCCTCCTCCATCCCTCTGAAAGGATCGCGGATCCGCAGAATCGTGAAACCCCACATAAAACACATTTCTCTACTATTCGGCAATGTTTTTTTTCCTTCAAATCAATGGTGTTTTAAAGCTGAAAGTGAATTTTCGTTCAGAATCTTCTTTAAATGTTCTTCGTTGCTTTGAGCAGAGCATCTTATCCTTTCTTCTGTTCGCTCAAAGTCCTGCTCGTCAGCCAGCCAGAGTTAAATCGCCCTCCTCCAAACGCTAGGGTCGTTCATTCAAGATGAGTTGGCAACTGGAAAGAGCTCTGCGTCTGAAATGTTAAAGCACTTTGTCACAAATCTGAAAATCTCCACAATTCTCATCCCTCGACCTAATCGGTGTAACCGAACAAGTCGCACAAAAAGTAAGCTATGAATGAGAATGATATGCTATAAAGTTAAACAATGTGCTCCTCAAACACCCTGATGATCTGAATCATCTTTTCAGCGCTACACAGGTGGGAAATGGGGTAAACACGATTTAGGCTTAGTAGTACAAAAGCGTTGCATGGCATGCAGCGTTCGAATCAAATAAAGCATTGCAATATTTTTTTGTGTCTGTGATGACAAAATACTTGACTGCAGGACGCAGTGTTTTGGTCGATTGGAGATTTTATGTGTATGTCATATCACATGAATTAATGGAAATCATCTACTGTAACATACAACCCATTTCAAGGTTATTGTGAAATTTTCCGCAGACCTTTTATTCAGGGTGATGTATATCATATGATACAGGACAAGAAAACAAGACAGGTGAATTATGTATTTCTTCCTTGCTCGGTTCCGACTATTTCAGTGTGAATATCAGGTTGCATCCCATCTTACTGAATGCCTATTCATAGACACGCCTGAAGAGACCTGATGACAAAGATGATCAGAGAATGCCAAAGGGCAAGTCAGATACTCAGGGCTCAGAAATTAGTGGCTATATCCATCTTCATATGCTCATGGCCATCTCCCACTGTAGGACAACCCCTCATGTGCATGCTAATGTTACATGTCAGCATTCACTGGTTAATCTGATCACCTTAATATTGAGCATGCCTGTAGCAACGCAGTCATTTTATCTGCAACTCCATCTACTTTCACGTGCTCGTGGTACAGTGATAAAAGTGGATAAACCAATCTTCAATATCTTCCAGAGGACATTCTGCTGCGTGGCTGTATCACTAGGTACATTTCACATATTAAACGAGGAATTATACATCACAGAAATGCTAACAGGTGTCAGCTCAGAAACTGATTTCATAGACTTAGAGATTTATTTGCCATTACGTCTAGCTCAGGCAGTCATATTTTTGCTACTGTGCAATCAAATCCCAAAAGGCTGGCAGGCCACTGTTTAATACCCCCCCCCCCCCCCCCTTTCCTCCACCCCACCGAAATCCTCACGACAACGTGACAAATACGTCGCTGAAAAGAACTCAAATGCATGCAATGTATGTGCACATGCAAAGCCTATTAAGAATCTGACACAGTCAGAAGGGACTTTAGTAATATCTGAACCAAAATGTAATGCAGTGGACAAAGCTTGTTTTTGGTTAAGAGTGGCTCCATGTCGTCTACCAACTTTGTAACCAAGACTCCACGCGTTTTCTAATGGGTGTGTTCTGAGATAAAGCAGCCAAGCTATATGGGAATTATTCAAATCAGGCTTATCTGGTCCAGTGTATGCAACACTAGTCCGGGTGAATTGAACAGCAGCCTCCAGCTCAGCACTCCAGCAGAAACCTTTTGACTGTTTGACTGAATAGCAGCATAGAGGCTGCGGGAGCATCTCAAAGAAATGATTCATTCAACTGCTGCTCTCGTAGTCTTACATTTTTAATTAAGGACGTTTGTCATTCGGCCGGAGATAGCCGCTGTGCGCCGTTAGCCTGCACCTACATTTGTAATTGTAATCAGTTAGAGGAAATTTTTTGTGATAGTTTGACCTAATAGTTGAATAAAGGTGGAGTCATCGATGCTGGAGAAAGATATTTGATATTTGAACTTGATCAAATCAAAAACACCTTTCTCTCCCTTCAATGTCATTGTGTGCACCCCTCACCCCCCCTCCCCATCCAGAAGCTACTCCCCCAATATTAGACAT
>JAOEGT010023934.1:0-10360 GCA_025447795.1 Speoplatyrhinus poulsoni
TTTGAAGAGGGGAACCACCACCCCAGTCTGCCACTCCTTTGGCACTGTCCCCGACCTCCACGCGATGTTAAAGAGGCTTGTCATCCAAGACATCCCCTCCACATCCAAAGCATTTAGCATTTCTGGACGAATCTCATCAACCCCCGGGGCTTTGCCACTGTGGAGTTGTAAGTAAATGGTTTTCTGTTTGCAAATCAACATGATACCTCCAAATCACGGCAAATGGATGGATATGACTCCTTCGTCTTCTCTTAATTTCATTTTGAATTATCAAATGGTATAGAAAGGCCTACATTTGATAATGCACGCACTAGGCTACTAGATTTTGGTGTCAGTGTTGTGGTTCGCTCTTTACTAGCTATCAGTAATACTCCTGCAACTTCCTTGTTGCTTTTTTTCTGATTTGTCCACGACAGGAATTCATGCAAGGCGGGCACTATATGATGGCGGCTTAATGTTCACCCTCTATGGAGACCAGAAAGACCCAGCATTACATGCAAGTCAATGGGAAGTCCACAGATTTCTCCATACTACTGCACATTATTTATCTCTGGTGGCATTATTTGGTATTTTGAGTATATAACATTTATTTAAATAATAATTAATTTAGAGTACCTACGATCAATCTGAGGCCACAACAGTATTTCTGCAGCAAACTTTTTTTTGACGTAAATTGACTTTAACAGCTAAATCTACCATGCATGGCCATGCATGGTAGATTTAGCTGTCTGGTCTTATGTCATCCTCCACCATGGCCTCCACCATGGTGACACTCCTACTTAAAAGACTAAAGGCGCTTAATTTTTGCTTTCATTGAAATCATTACAATGTTTTTAGAATTATACAGTATAATATTTGGTATTAGTCAATTTGTAATACTGTTGCCACCTGGTGGCATAATTCCTCACTATAAATAAAATCCATTACCGCAGCATTTACTGACATATTTGTAACAGAAACTCACCACTCGGCACACTCTTGTACTCATGTAGTCTATGGTGAGGTGTTTGTGTTTCTGCAAAGCCGATTCCAACAATGCCTTCAGATCCAGGGCTCTTCTCAGCAACTGCTGCTCCATGCTTGATTTGGTTAAAATCTGCACATGAAGACAGTAATCTTACCTCTTCTGGAATTAATGCTACATAGACTGCATTTATATTGCACTTTTCCAACCTACCGGCCACTTAAAGCACTTTACAGTATAGCCTCACATTTACCTAGTCACACATACATTCATACACCAATGGTGTTTCCAGCCATGCAAGGCACCACCAGATAGGGTTAGATGTCGTGCTCAGGGACCCCTTGACACTTGTAACTTTATTAACCTATTTTTATTGTTCTTTTTCTATTCTCATTCACAACTTGCTGATAAATAAAATGTAACACATGAATCATGATCCAAATTAAACTGGCACCCACCTGGAGCCAGCGTTGTACAGCAGGCAAGTGTTTTGTTTTAATTAGTCGGTGAAGGTCTATCAACATGGTAACCAGTGACTCATTGTCTTCGGTCTCCTTAACACAATATTCTGACAGACAAAATTAAATGGGCTAGAGGAAATACGGCAATTGGAAAACTCATACACAAGGCAAACTAACAAGTATTAGATTGAAAAAAGAGGGCATGTGTCTGCATGCATGCAATATACACACCAGGATTTACTTCGATGTCCAGACTATAGGAGTGAGAGAGGAGGCCAGATATACGAATAAAAGAGTCTTTATTCTCTTGCACTGATGTCTGACCATCACTGCTTTCTTCTTCCTGTGGTGATGGGCTCTGTTCTACTTCTTCCACCTTATTCCCAACCATTTTGTCCATCATTGATGCAAGTTCATCTCCCTCATGTGTAACTTCCTTTGCATCCTCTTTTGATTTTTGTGGCAAAGTCACTGACTCTTTGTGGTAAAACATGTCAAACTCATCAGAAAGGAGTAGCTTAAGACAAGTGTCCATCTCTGTCAGAGTGGCTTCGATTTCCTGGCAAGACTCTGTAAACAAGCAATAATTCATTGTTAAAACATTGCAAATTCCCAGCATCATCTGATGAAGAAAAACAGTACTGTCTTCAGCATACACTTTTCTATATCTATATTGTTACAGTTGAACCTCTTTGGGATCAGGACCTGAAAATTTAATTCCACCTAAAAGGCATACCCAATTTAACTTGTTACTTTGGCCCTGAAGTAAGGAGATGCATATGCTTGATAGTTTAGAAAAGGAAAGACTGAACAACTTTGTGGAGATGTTAAATTAATGTAGGATACCAATACACAGTATATATGGCAAAAGATTAAACAAACAAATCCATAAATTTTCAGTATTTTAATTCTTTACATTATTTTTCTAAATGCAAGTAAAAAGTCATAAATTGATATTGGAGGCTGGTGACGCTATTAATCATGTCTCCCATGGATGCATTAGCCCACATGCAGGACACTATCTAGGTGTGTGCTCTAGAGATGAAACAAGTACTACTGAAAACCAAAAATAACTAATATTTTAGTCAGATGCTATTTAAACCCAGGTGTCAATAGGCAAAATTTGCACCTGGTGTGAATGGCCCAGGTCATAATTCACATGGCAGCTAAGGATTTAGTTCTTATTTATTTAATCAGGGACGATTCACAATAAATGTTTTGTACAAGTTTTAGACAAACTATTTTTCATTTTAATATTTTAATATTTACACCCCCAAAAAAAAAAAAAATAATAATGTGCTTTTAAACTAACTCCTAAAATGTTGGAAAGGGTAGGCAATTACATTGTTAAGTAATCTTACTTTTATATTTCTATCCCCCAGACCAATACAAAAAATAAATTCAGCCCTGGACACATACACTGGGAGTGTTACAGTAACCATAAAGGGGGAAAAAAAAGTATGTTAAGCGTGGAATTCAAGCCAGATACCCTGGCGACCGATGTTTAATGAGATAATCAGCACATATTGACTACAATATGAATTCTCAAGTGATTTTTAGCTTCCGTGTGGCTATTCTCACCCGAATGCAGTAACTCCAAAAATTTAACAGCAATTCGGCGGAGAAGCATGTTTATGCATTCTCGGTGTCGGATTGATGAATGATGGAGCGAGGGGGGCATTTTACATTTGCCTTCCTGAAAAGTGAGACAAAGAAAAAGACAAACTCCAGTAGGAAATATTAGCATCCGGCTTGCTTGATTAACATCGATAAACTACGCTTTAGCTGAGTTTATGCTCCACATGGTGTGCCGGTGTTCTGACGATCTAGGCTGCCTTATCAAAACATGATACCGCTCAGCGCTGACACTGACTTCCGCATCTTTGTTTTAGCAAAACAAACATGTTAGCTGCTGCCTGCATCTGCATCTAGTAGACTGTAGGCTACTTACTACCGGTAAAAGTTGGCCTATTTACCGAAAGTTTTCAGTGCGATTATCCAACAGTTTTATACAAAGATATACATAAGTTACCTTTAAACAAAATCAATCAGTATTTTTGGCTTTTTAAGGCTTTTTAAAAAGGACCCATGGAAACCCTGCCAATCAGAGGCAGAGTAGGGCGGGTCATAGTGTTTCCATAGTAAGATTTGTAATATCGCATTTGAGACTGGGTTGTTGGAGAATGGAAATGGTTGGTGTGGTGTTCGGCCCAAATCGTTCCCCTCCACACACAACAACCAACAGTAAAACCTATTTTTATCTGTCGTTAGGTATGTTGTCTCTTAGGATCGTCTAGTACAGTGGTTCTCAAACTGGGGGTCGGGACCCCCCGGGGGGGGTCACAAGACAGAGATGAGGGGGTCACAAGATGATTTTCAGAAATGAAATAACATTTTAAAATGGCATAGTTTAGACATAATTGTTAGTAGTAGTACAGTATATACATTACGTTGATGTATTCCACTACTAGACTATATTAAAATACTATCAAATAATATGGCTGTTATTCTTCTACCACCTCTGGGGATAGCGGGGGTGTCTCTGCCACTGTTATTATGGAGGGTCGCAAGCTGAAAAGTTTGAGAACCCCTGTTCTAGTGTGTGCACCCAGCATTAGATAACCTTATTTTGTTCACACTAGTCTTACATAACAGTAATGTAATGGGTATCGTGTATTCCCATCCAACTGTATTTAACAGGATGATTCTGTTTATTTCCAAATCAAATTATGCAATGACGAAAGCGACATGGAAACAGACAAAAACCAGCTAGCTAGCTAAACCAAACCTTGCTAAAACAATGAATATTGTTTTTTTTTGCGTTATAAGCATACAACTTTAGGGAACACAGAAACACATCCCTACCCCTCCCCAATAAAGGCTTGAATCTGTTTGACCGGTCCCAGTCTGATGGAGCAAATCTCTGTCAAAAAAAGGAACAAACCCCTTTTCCATATAGGGATCATATCACATGGGAAAGCCATATTATGTTTATAACACTTTAATGTTTTAGAGAAATCCCTGATAAGCAAAGACAACAGCACTGCACCTCCTTCCACAGACAAAGCAACACAGAGATGCTTTGACAGCAACTACCACCACAGGTAGTCTTGTAGGTAGTGCTATCAACCAGCCGATGGAGGCTAGACTTCAAAGTCCTCCACACCTAACGGGCATAGGACATTATAAAAATGATTTACATTGTTACAAGGAAGAACCAACCATTATGTCATGTTTAGTGTCCATGAATTACAAAATCACTAATTCACTTGAATGTATACTTGCCATAATTTTGAACCCGATTCATAAGTTAAGAGGGTGTAATTAAAACCCCTATACTAAAGTTTAGCCTTCCACAAGTAAGTGTGAAACTCGTATATGCTACCCCGCTATGGGAGAGAGAGAGACTGTTGCTCTTAATTACCTTAAGCAACTAAGGGTGTCGCCAATGACAATGAATATTACCAATGTTATCTGTGATGTATGCATTTTTCTTTCTTAGATGTATTACACGTGTAGTCAACAGACAATTTACAACCTTAATTAGTTACTTTATGTTATTGGGTGGTGTTACAATTATCTTGATATAATTATTTTAATGTGTGTTCATACGTTTGACTACAATGCTATTAGAATTTAGACACCAAAAGGGCATGTAGAATTTCCCTGCAAATGAATGTTATCAGACACTATCAAAGAGGCAACGTGCCCGCCCCTGGCGAACACACCTAATCAGGTCACTAGAATAGTTTAAAGTAGGCACGACTACCGACAGGCCAGGTGACGACGAGAGGGAGAGAGAGAGAGCAACCGTCACCCACCAACATGAGGCAACTGCGACCGACAAGGACGCAAACAGAGCCCCAAACCAGCCGCCTGCTGGCGTGACGCGGCCGCCGCTACCACGGCCATACCCATCACGCCGAGCCCCCACACATCAAGAAAGGGTGGGGGGGAAGCTACACTGAGCCATCCACTGCGGCAAGTGGTGCAGTGGTAGAGCGGGGCGATAGATGAACTCGCTGGTTCGAACCCCGCTTACTCTTCACCAAGTGTCGAGGTGTCCTTGAGCAGGACACCTAACTAGGGGTGGGTTCAAAAAATGTATTCTCCAATTAAAATCAATCTAAATTTGAATGAGCCAATATCAATTAATAAAATCCCAAGAGCAATATTTTAAGATATATTAAACATTTGCAAGCTTCCCCTTTAAGACCGTCTGTCTGCTTTTCTGAGTTGAACATGTGCGTGTTGGATTATGTCCGTTTTCAAATTCAAGACACATGGATGTTGAAATGGTGAGGAAGGCTAAACGCATTATGCATTTTTAGCGTCTGTGTGGCCTGCATAAACTTTTCTAAAGCTAAGTAATGGCTGCCGATCTGCACGATATAAATATGATGCCGCAGCCGACTGCCGCGTAGGTTACAGCTTTACTTTGAGGATGAAAACAATGATGCAGACCAGATTACGAGAACGCGCGTATTAATGCGTTCTAGTGGCACCAAAACACTATAGAAATGCAGCCTCTTGTAATAAAATGAACTCATGTCATAGACCTATTTACTGTTCACAAAAATGCACGTGGCTGAGGCAACAGAAATATGGTGCACTCCAATAACTTACCAAATATCAAGTTTATTGTCTTGCAGCTCCATCGTCAGAATGCCTAAAAACTGTTGGTTGGCATAGCTTGCAAAAATAATCTGACATGGTGAAATATCTAATGTATTTAGCTCAGCTGGGTCACGTAGTTAGCATAATGCTCGAGCCGGATGGGTTACCCTCCGGTGGGTGTAAACTTTGCCCTCGGTTTCTGACTGCCTGCATTTACTATCAATTTTGTGTAAATGCTTCAATATAAAACTCAAATATTGGTTCCATACCTTGTTATTATTGCATCCCGTCACACAGCAGCTTTTAATTTTCTATAAATGTTTTAGGTTTTTGTTGGACGAGCGGTGTCGTGCGAAATTGTGGATGCCTGCCGAAATCCAAAAGTGGATGTTATTTTTATGAGCTGTATTCCTGCTCAAAAATATTTCTTTGTATACAAAGACATTATTAATTACAATATAAGGCACATAGCATGTAAAATACTGTAGAGTCATATGATAATTGCAAAGTGATATGATATTTCTATTGCACAAATGTGCCTTATTGTAACTGAAAAAGCCATAACCAAATCGATATTTGATCGAAAAAAAAAAAAATCGTGAATCGGAATCGAATCGATTCGTTTCTGGAAACCAGTGGCAATACCCAGCCCTACACCTAACCTTAAAGCCTGCAATATACTTGCTTTTAATTACGGGTTCGCAAGATGGCTACCAGGTGCATCGGTTGCGTATCCTGCGTTCCTTTGGAGCATAATTTTGCATGCCCTCAGAAATGAACGCTACTCGTACGCAAAATGCAATACATCACATGGTGGGGGCAGTATCAGGGTCGGACAGGCAACAATGAACAACAAGAACAACAATGGCAGAAAATTTAAGAGAAGTTCGTATCTATATGATGTCTCCATGCCCCTCCACATTTTGACATGTTGGTTGCTGTTATGGAAATTCGAAGGTAGTCAAGGAAAATATTCCGGTTTCAGCCAGGGATGATTTGGCCCTGATCTGGTCCCTACTGGATATTAGGGATGTTCCAAGCAACTAATTTCCCAGTTGTTTAAACAAAAATTTTAATTTAGACCAGTCTACTAGTCTAAAAGTAAGAAAACATTCAGAAAACAGTCTAACTGTATCACAGTCTATAAGGCTAAATATGTGCATGTGGGTCTCTCCCTGCACTCTCATCATTAGCTGCTATGTCCGAGTGAGGATCACTACCGGTAGGCTTTCCCTATCTCCTCACTTTTCTTATAGCTTATCTAACATTATTATTATTACATGATATTATCATATTCGTAAAATGACAAAAGCAGAGAGTCAACTGTGAACTACCACTCCATTCACGAGCAGTGCATAAAAGTGCATAAATCTGGCACAGAACTATCAGAACCAAAATGAACAGACTCAAGAACAGATTTTTCCCACAGGCAGTGAAATGCATAACCCCACTCCCATCGCTCTTATAAGGGTGCTGAACTGAAAGCAGACTTAAAGATAGAATATTGCACTCCAAATTATGCTGGAGAATTATGAATCCAACGTGCTCCCAACTTACAGCGTCAACAGCGTTTCGAGTGCCGACAGGGAGAGACTGACTGACCCAGTGAACAAGAAAAAGTACCTACTAGTAAAAAAAAAAAAAAAAAAGAATAACTAGTATTTCTGGTACCGACTAGCGATGTTGGCAATGTTTAACTGTTTAATCGATTAATCGTGCACATCCCTACTGGATACTTTTTAAATCCTTCAAGCACACGCAAGGTACGCAGGCAAGTATATGAATAATTCCTTTCGCGACGCAGCCGCTTGTCTACATGTACGCATTGTACAAAAGCAAGTATGGGTGAATGTGAGGCAAATAATGTAAAGCGCTTTGGCTAAAAGTGTAATGTAATGTAAAAATGTAATGGTACATTTACCATTTACCATCCAGCTCATACTGGCCAACTAACCCACGTGGCCCAGGACAAGTAGGCAACTGAAACTACTCTGCAGACAACGATAACCAGCCGAGTAGCTGCTAAACATGTGAGCCTTGCGCACAAATATATCCATATTTCTGTTGGTATGCGCTGTTTAGCATAAGACTGTATTTCCCTAATGGTGGCCACAACCTAGTGAGCCATGTTAGTAAAGGGGACAAATTAACTATGCAGATATTCCAGTAGATTTTAGTATGTGTGTCTGTGTGTAAATAAACAATTTTTGCATACGGGATGTCTTCTTTGTTTGTAGAATACCAGACTAGACAATCAATCCTCTTAAACGTCTTACACCTACAGAAGAGACTGATTTTGATAATAAATGATTATAGAATAATAATGCTAACTTAATAATGTTACAAATATAGCCTAGCTAACGAAGGTTAAGCTATAAAAAAGGCCCGACCACCAGGTGACCACCAGGTCATCGAACCGCAACCCCTCCCCACCACGACTACGCCTCGATATCCTGTCCATGAATATCACAAGGGATATATTAACAGGTCAATTTAAATGTTTATTATCCGTTCTCACAGGAAACCATGAAGCTAAAAACTGTTTAATAAATATGTTTCAATGTGAGTGAGAATGCGCCATTATGTACAATATATGCAGCACGTAATGAATGACTCTTATTCTTGTAATTTAATCACTAGTGTGACAGTAAAGGTAAAGGTGCTTTTATTGTCACATACACATAGCGGAATTTGCTCTCTGCATTTAACCCATCCCTCAAGGGAGCAGTGTGCAGCCACTGTGCAGCGCCCAGGGACCAATTCCAGATCAAAGTCAGTGTCAATGGTCACATGGCACTGATTGGAGAGTGAACTCAACATATTTTTTGGATAGTTGGGGAAACCAGAGCACTTGGAGCAAACACACGCAGGCAGACACAGGGAGAACATGCAAATTCCACAGATAAAGGCCGGGTCAACCAGGGTTTGATTCCGGGACCTTCTTGCTGTGAGGCCACAGTGCTATCCACTGGGCACTCTGGGTAGTACAATATGTTGATGCTAAAGTCATCTTTACCTTCCATCTCTTTGGCTGTTAAATCCACCTTCTGTCTATAGATCCTCTCAATTCTCCTTTGTGTTTCCTCCACTCTTATCCTCTCTACTATGGTCCTGGCCTGAATATCACTGAAATCCACCTGTCAAACAAAGATATATAGTTTACAGAAACACTGTAGATTTAGAAAAATAGAATAGGGTCCCATTTCTAAACAATGTACATACAGGGGAATGTGTTTAAAGAAAAGCTATAAAACAAGCCGGGCAGGATAATATGCATAGCTGTAGAATCTCTGAAATTTTCTGAACACTTTAAAGACCAACCAACAATAATGTTTTTTGGGCCTCTCCGGGAACCATCACTTTATCGTGGTGGAGAGGTTTGGTTGCCCCTATGAACCTGAGGGCTGTGTTGTCTGGAGCCTGGTGCTCCTGGTAGGGTCACCCAAGGCAAAGTGGTCTCAGGGGAGGGGCCAGACTAAGAATGGTTCAGAAGACCCATATGAACAATTTAAAAAGAGGAGTTACCCGGCACAGCCCGAAAAAGCTACGTGGCACCTCCCTCTCTATCCTATGGGCCCACCACTCGTGGGAGAAAACGTGGGGGTCACAAGTCCCCTGCTGAGCGCTGCTACGTTGGAGATTACAGCTGTAGACGAGAGGGTTGCCTCCCTGCGCCTACGGGTGGTGGGGGGGAAAACTCTGACTGTTGTCTGTGCATATGCACCGAACAGCAGTTCAGAGTATTCGGCCTTCTTGTAGACCCTGAATGGAGTCCTGTATGGGGCTCCAGTAGGGGACTCCATAGTTCTACTGGGAGACTTCAACAATGGGCAATGATGGAGATACCTGGAGAGGAGTGATTGGGAGGAACGGACGCCCTGATCTAAACCCGAGCGGGTGTTTGTTGTTAGACTTCTGTGCTAGTCATGGACTAGGGGGACATTGAACCTGAGTGGGCAATGTTCAAAGCTTCCATTGCTGAAGCTGCGGCAGAGAGCTGTGATCTGAAGGTCATTGGTGCCTCAACGGGCGGTAAACCCTCGAACATCGTGGTGGACACCGGTGGTCAGGGAAGCCATCCGACTGAAGGAGGCCTTTCGGATATGTTGTCCCGGAAGTCTCCGGAGGCAGTTGCAGGGTACCGGCTGGCACGAAGGGCTGCAGCAACTGCCGCAGCAGAAGCAAAGAAATGGGTGTGGGAGAAGTTCGGAGAAGCCACGGAGAAAGACTTTCGGTCGGCCCCAAAGTGTTTCTGGAAAACCATCCGCCACCTCAGGAGGGGGAAGCGGGGAACCATCCAAGCTGTGTACAGTAAGGA
>JAOEGT010023945.1:0-10360 GCA_025447795.1 Speoplatyrhinus poulsoni
TGTTATCCGCCTTTCCAACAAGTGTGCTACTGCTAATAGGTAGGCTACGTGGTTTGTTTACATGACGTAATCGAATGTAATTTCTGACGGATTCTGTGAGGACATGAAGCGTCCGATGGAACGCGATAGTCGGACGCTCGCTTGCTGTCGCATCCAGTTAGGACACAGTGTGACACCATTCCTCCGCAGAGGCGCCTCACACATCGAAACGCATTATGAAGCAAAGTGTAGTACTACGGCATTGTGGTTGTGAGCGGTGTTTTATGTTCACTTTGTTTATGTTTACTTTGTTTATGTTCCTATTTACGGACGGACCCAAGGCTGTGTAGAAGTATCCGATTATTTTATCAGCATGCACAGAGAACGGTAAGCTAGCAGAATGAGAGGAGATATTTGTTGAATTTGACAGAATGTGTATTAGCTTACAATTACATACAATTACATACAATTACAATACATGTACTTACAATACATGCAACTCAATAATAGACTCAACTCAACAAAAAGTCTATTTGAAAAATCTCAAAAACATTTTGTGCCACCCCCTCCTGATCCCGACTCAGAGGGCAGGTTGCAGTTAATGACAGAACTCGCCTCCTTCCATGTCATCATTCCAGTTTCTGGAGCTGCTGGCGGGGGAGGAGGGGGAGGGATAATACTCTCCCCCTGGGCTGTCTGCCTCCTCCTCCATAGAGCCTGACTTGTGGCGCTTGCTCCTGTAAGACAGAAGCACACAGAGACACATATACAGTATATGCATGTTAGTTAGGACTACTTTGTCAAAGTAATATTTATTAACTTAATTATTTACATTTGGAGGTATGGATCTGTTCTGGGAGCTCCCTGCCCTTCCATGCACATACATGGAAAGCCCTTTCCATGTGCATACATGGAAAGCCACAGGCAGGGAGAGCAGCAAGGGAACCCCACCCCGAGGAACAGAACAGAGCAAGCCATAAAAGACAACAAGCAAGACAGACACACAACAGAACAGGGAGGGAGCTAACGGGCTAGCAGGGGAAGTGGCAGGAAAGGTCAGGTAACAATCTTAGGTATAAGCGCACTCAAATTTTTGACCAATGCGTGTAAAGCAACAATCAGCTCGTCTGTCAGCTGACGATCTAGCAACATGACTCGTGTCCTCACTGAACTTCCGCTGTGATTTATTTACGCCGCGCTGGCAGGAAGGACCCAAACGCACATATATATATATATATATATATATATATATGTGTATTACTCAAGAACATGCACGACTAACAGTAGACAATGAACCAACAACAACCAACAAATAAATATAATGAAGTTGGAGATGATGTTAATAATTAAAAACACAGCTGTTTAATATTTTTTCTCAGTCAAGAAAACTCAAGCCATATGCTTTATCTTAATGCTGAACAACAATCTGATGTCAGCTGCACACCAGAGCAGACATACTTCTGTAAGTTTGAAGCCATCTCTTTAATAGAGCAGAGCTTTAGCAATGTTGTCATCACTTGATCCGGAAACGTATGAGACGGCACATGTATTCACTGGATTATTATGTCTATAAGCCTGCACGAGAGTGAAAAGTTACCGTTCGACTTGAATGTGCATATTTGTATGGAATGAATTTGAAGAATAAATCTTTATTTAATTCCACCAACTTTGGATCTGTTCTCACCTGGGAGGATCCTGCCTGGGAGCAATATAGCCTATCCCGTTGTTACCAGGGATCCTCAATACAGTTCGAATGTAATGTGTTTTGATTTCTTTGATAGCTAACTTTAGCCTATATTTGTAACCATTATCAGCATTTACCACCTTAGCGTAGGTTTGTGCTCTACTGAGCGCATTTTCCAGTAATATAAACAACTGACTGATTAATAGAGATGTTCTCTGTGCGAACATTGCGTTTGCAGAGATGTTAGCCACATTAGTACGTTAGCTCAGAAGATAAATCCAAATTAGACATGGTTTCATCTGCCCTCGCAGCCATGCCTATCGTTTTGTCACATAAAGTGAATGCGGCAGTGTACGCGAGACCAGAAAACAGCATGCGCGGGGAGTGGAATCAGTGCGCTGGATATGCAAATACAGGAAACACTGCGCTTAATAAAATATTGGGTGTCGGTAATGTTTTCCTTGACTAAAATGTCAAAGATAATGGCTGGTGTTTGTCTGTGCGTGCGTGCATTCATGTGCGTGCGTGCATGTGCGCGTCTGTGTGTGCATACCCGCTGGATGACGTGCTAGCAAGCGATCGCCTCAGGCTGACTGGCTGGTTGACAGACTGGTTGACAGACTGGTTGAGGTCGTAGGCCAGATGGCCCTGCAGTTCTCCCAGAGAGAAGCTAGGACCTGCTCCTGTGACCACTGGAGCTGGAGGCACAGGGAGAAATGCACAATGTACCAACACTGATATAGGTACACACACACTCACTCACGTACAGTACGCACACTCACACACATACGTGCACACACAACCGCACACACACAGACACACACACACACGTGTTGGTGTACAGAATAATTATGTCATAATTGTGTCATGAAGATTGGGAAGATTATCTGCCACTAGAGGTCAGTCATCATGTTCACAGAATGTAACTTTAAGTAAATTAAAAGGTGGGATAAATGCTGCTGCAGTTGGATTGTAGATATTTGAACTCAAAAACAAAAACACCTCTCCCTTCGAAGGGCAGCTTAACCCAGTAGCAGCATTTTTCCTTGTCTGGGTCAAATGTATTGGACAGGGTCAAATTATTTTAGAATATAATGTTCCAGTTTAAATATAGTAAGATTTACATGAATATTCCATAAACTCTGCAGTGAAAGTCATATGCATGTAATATTTCCAAGCCATTTCTGTAAAACTGTCAGTTATGAGTCAGACTACAGATACTCAATGTCTGGGGCTAGAATCTAGACTGTTAAAAAGCCTATAGAAATTAATGATTATAACATGCACATAGTAGGCTACTAGTCTAATCTATAATCTAATAAATAATCACAGCACGTGTGGAAATACTTGACAGGGAAAGCCACTACGTAACCCTAGTCAGTGAACAATGTTCGTGAGTGAAAGGATCTCTAGCAGATACCCCTAGTGTATAAACAAGTTACGAACTCTAGCTAATATTTCACACCATGCTGTTCTTCTAGTGATATTGTTGTGCAATGTAGGATGTTATGTGGTCATGGTTAAGTATGTGTGAGTGCCTGCCCGCCCCCTTTCCATTTATTTTTATTACAGTAAAGGGACTATTGCTCTGAGAGTAGAAGTGGGTGTGATAAATGTAATTGTTAGGTAAATATTAAGGGCTTTATGCTGTATAGTGTCTTACTTCTAGAGACCTGGACCAGCTCAGTGACGTTGAAAACCCCCGACGTCACAAAACTGTCCTGGAACTCTGGACCATCTATGGAAAACACAACAGCTGTTACACAGTGTGTGTGTGTGTGTGTGTGTGTGTGTGTGTGTGTGTGCGTGCGTGTGTGCGCGCGTGTGCATGCAAGCGTGTGTTTGTGTGTATTTTAGTGATGCACCGATGTCGTGTTTTTTTTGGCCGATACCCATTTCCGATTTTCAGTCCGCAAAATCGACCAATACAAATTTTATACTTTTTATATTTTCATGAATTTACGATACATTTTTTATCCAGGTAAATGCATGAAATCAAGAAAAGGCTAAATAAAATGGTGAATTGACAGCCATTTAACCAACAAAGATCGGTTTTCTGTATAGAAAGGAAAATCGGACTACCACGATTTCGTATTTTGAGTGGAAATCGTCCGATCTAGTGGAAATCTCCTGCCGATCTATCGGTGCATCCCTAGTGTATTTGTTACCCTTTGTTCTCTTACCCATGGTGGTGGTTCGACTGTCCTCCTGGTCAGAACCCACACCTGTGCGACTAGGACTACTGGTCTGTTCCACCTCTGAGAAGAGACAGACAGAGAATAGGTAGAACGAGGAACTAGGGTTTTATATAAAGTATAAAGACACAGTATCTAGGTGAAAAAAACTAATACACTGCGGCATAATGCACAACACTTTAGTTGGCATGTTTACATTTACAGTATGTTATGTTATAGTTATGTTACATCTTTCCCGTCTTTCCTGTTAAGATTTCCAAATGATCAATGAACAATTATTACCTTATTTACCTTACTTATATTCCCACTTGTTAGAACAAGCATGTTTAATCTGATATTAGGTTGTTATACATTGGTTTGTGTAAATTTGTGTGTAAGATACAATATCATAGCAATTATTACACAACAAAGTCTTTTAAACCTCATGTTTTGAGCATGGTGTTTTCATCTACAGTGAGCAGAATTTACATTTGGCCTCCAATCACCATAGAATCCTTTGTTTAGTAATAAGAACTTTTTTTAAAGAAAATAATTAACACATTTAGAACACTTTTCTAGTCAGCTATGTTGCTATTTTTTGCCTACATAATGCCTGCAAGATGTGTGCCCAAAAGCATATATGTAAAATGTGCTCTTAAAATGAGCAAATAGTTTGGCTGAAACAAGAATGTGATAGAATACTCAAGTTCTGTATGTTTAAGATAGTGAACATTTATCCTACATCTTAAAATGTATTCTCTCCTAAATGTTAACCCTAACCTTAATTTCAACTAAGGTTGTATTTTTGACATGTGTCTAATTATATCGTTTCCATGATGTCTTATTTCCAAACCCCACAAAAATATATTAAAATTCAAACCATCTGTATGTGCTTTCTGAAATATGATCTACTGCAAACCATTAAATGACACAAAATGGCACTGCTACTCTACGTCATTAAGTTACTCTGTTTTTTGTAATCAAATTAAAATAATCCATTACTAGCCATTTCTTACTTTCATCGTGTCATGTGATTGTTACTGTTGCTAGCTCATTTGTGTTGATCCCGGGGGAAAATATATGCCTTTGGACGCGGTTTTCTTTGGAATTGTGTTTTTTGGCACATGATCCACGTGCAGACGAGTGAACCTCTGGCAAACAATTCAAACTGCTCCCCGGTCCTATTTTCTTACACTCTCTGGCACATTCGCTCTCTTCTCTATTTGTCTGCCTCAAATACTTGGTGCCAAGATAGAAAGCTGCCTCTGGCACAGAGACACTGACCCAGAGTGTGTGTGTATGTGTGTGGGTGAGAGAGAGAGAGAGAGAGAGAGAGAGAGAGAGAGAGAGAGAGAGAGAGAGAGAAAATCTGGTGCAAAACAGGGAAAGAACAAAATAGTAAAATTGAGACAATTACGTAAATACTGTAATTGAACAAATATTCAGATTTCTGTGGAGTCATTGTTCTGTTGTTAACAATAGTGAGACCCAACAAAGGAAGCTTTATTACAAATGAAATAATAAAATAAATAACTGCTTATTGAAAGGTTCTTCAATCAGCTGAACCTTTTCCAAACAAGCTCTCTTTTGATGAATTATCAAATCCTGTCCAATTTTATTTTATTCACTTTGACATACAAGTCTTAATATATTACTACTACATGATTGTAATTTGGATGAAATAGTGGAATTCAAGATCATGCTGGTACATTATACAAAGAGATTGTGTTTGACAATTCTCCTTAACCTTAATAGCTGAATGAGTGGAAATCTAAGTATTACTGCTGCCTCTTTCATACCACTGATGGTCTTGAGTAGTGTTTTGCGGGCCAACAACAGCATTTTATAACTGGAAACCTTTGTGGAGACAGGTGTTGACCGCTTCAACAAAAAAGCAGCCAAGTCTGAGCCGTGTCTAGTCAAACCGTTCCTTCTTTAGTTCCAGTCCCAATTCCCTTGTACTGAACTTCCTTGTCAATATGTTTACCCATTCTCAACTAAAAAAGTTCTGCAACATACAAGACAGAAATGATTATCGTCTTTACTTCTGCCTCGTGCTTTGCTCGGCCCAACTGTTGTGTGCAACTCAGCCATCCCATTCTCTCTCTTTCCAAAAAGTGTTACAACTTATCCATTATCCATGCTTTTTTACAAAAGTCAAAAAGCATTCAATATTTACAGTAGTGATAAAGACGACGAAGATGTAAATGCAGTACATGATTGGTTAATCTTAAATATTCAAAATGACCCCATGGCTTTAACACAAATGTATATTCTGAATGCTTATTGTCCATCCTAATACATGATTGAGAATGGTAAAGTACAATCTCACAATATATGAAAGCGTACAGTTTACTTTGAGTTCAAGCAACAACAAAAACATATTTAAATAAATAAATAAATTCAAAGACCTGCGGTTTCTATTTACACGTTGTATTAATTGGGTTGGAAGCAAACTAACTTTGACATTGGTTAAAATTATGGCACATTCCTTAAAAGTACTGTGTGTTGCTGACTTCAAGCTGCCTCTATGACCACAATATTAAAACCACAGTATTGATCTCTGTTGCCAGAACTGGAACACAATGGGCTCTGGTAATGCATAAAAAACTTTTATGTCCCTTGCCTGAATGTCGATGGTGTTAATTCTGTAGGCAGTTCATAAACACAGGGGGTCTATTTAAAATTATGGGATCTCATTATCAATCACATCTCCTCACATTATGCTGGTTTGCTTGCACTACCTACAAACCTTCATATTCCTGACCCTGTCTGTTGCTGAGCTAGAGCTCCTCAACATCTAAAACCACAATATACAAAACAGATGTGAACACGCCGTTCTGTTCCAGTTGTTTTTGGACTGAATTTATAGTTGGATTAAATGTTTATATAAAAAGATTTTCAACTAGCCAAAGGAACAGTATTTGAGAACCTATTGGAGCACAAAGCCTGGACTTATTCTTTGAAGTCCACAGTAGTTCATTATGGCTGTCCATTTAGTTAAGGATGCATCCTGCACAGTATGTTTGGTATAATCATTGTGTTTGGTCAAGTCTGTCATACTTTCAGCAAAATTTGGTTTTTGACCGTTCTTGCGAGTTCACGGCAAATAAAGAAAAAATATGATATTGTTGCATTTGCTACAGTGTACTGAATGATATGTTATAATGATAACTTTGTTTTGTTAGATACTTGGTAGACACAAATTGCTATAATCTCAAAATAGTAGTGTTTATCAGATATAAATATGTATGTGTGCATGGAGATGCATAAATAAATTAACACAAATCAAATAATAAATACTAAATACATGAATACAAATGCATGCAATACAAAATGCATGAGTTCCAGGTCGATCTTTCACAGGAAAGAATTCCGGGCATTTATAAAGTGAAACCGTTTATGTCCCGTAGTATTCCTTTGGAAATAAAGTAACCGAATATTACCGAATAAAAAAAGAAAATGTAGCTTTCTTTCTTATTGCTCATGTTTTGCACACAAGCGTCTAGCATTAAGGGAAAAAGGGGGAACAACCATCTTGGAGCCAAAGAAAGTTCTTATGGTATCACTCAAGCAAAGAGAACGATTTGTATCTTAACCACTCCATTACCTCGAGACGCAACGAAGTTGGAATATGCCTTAGTTCCTTCCTCTTGTAAACAATAAAAAAAAACTCTATATTCTTGTAATTTAAAGTTCCTTATTTTCCCTCAAATCTCTCCTGGTTTTGAAAGCATGGCTGGCTCCAATGTAACACATTAGGGTAACCATTTCATAATGTTCCTCCCACCCTAACATCTCAACCAGTTCTCCACCAACACTTACTATAGGTCAGGAAAACGTTACAACAGAGGTCAGAATTTGCTTTAAATGTTTAAATATAACTTTAACTATTACCCCCTGATCCTACCACACTGCTCCACACGAGCTCCTCTCCAGTCTCCTGTGATGTAAGAAGTTCATACAGGTAGTAGCAACGGAGTATGTACAGTATATTGCTTTCTTGTGTTATCCTCAAAAGCCCTTTGTTCTCATCATGTGCTGTATATATACACGATACCATCACCACTGTTTAACTCTCTAACTCCAGCCTTATAGCAGGCTTCCAGCCATGTGGTAAACATCAGCTGTAATCTCAAGCCATCTGGACTGTGTCTGAGAAGTTTACTTCTCTTTTCTTTTTATTGTTCTTCTCTCCTCCATCTCGTCCCTCATCTTCTAACCGGCTCCCATGGTTAGTTCAGTGTAAGTTCAGTTTGATTGGTCTGGTAAAGCTAAACACTACAGGACTAGATAGAACAAAAGCTATTTAAAACCCAACTGCGGGCCTATCGTAAGCTCTGCACATGTCCATTGCTGTCATGGCAACCAATCGTGTGCAGGCCTTAAACAAAGCGTTCAACAAAAACACATTCATTATCTGTTTGATTCCACTGGTGGCAATTGGCCAAAACAGCCTCAGACTGAAGAATACAAAGAAAACCTAGAATATCTGCAACAAAAATTTGACAATCAAACAAAGGCTTTGTTGATTGGTCAATTGAAGTTCTTCTGCACACGCCGTATTCATTAAATGTTCTGGTTTATGTGCAAAATGTGGAGGACAACGCTGCATTTGCCTGCCCATATAATGACACACAATCACAAACGTGGTCAGCACAATAGGACACCATTAGCCTGGTGTAACAAAGCAGGAACCTCCGGTGCTGAGAAATGAATACAACGCGAAAGTGCCAAAACCTGCAGTTCATCAAATGGCCACTTGATGCTGACTGCAAAAGGGAGTCAATACCCATAGACTCCAATGGCAGAATGTTCAACTTTAAAGAATAGTCTTCTACAAAATAAACATGTTTACATCCTAGTTCAAAAATCAGGTTTGGTCACTAGCTAGTCTCCCCATTCATGACAACTGTACGGGGGTGAATTATTTTATTTTATTTATTTAACTCATCAGATAAAAACATATTAGCCATACATATATCTCATTGTAATGGATAGGTGTGCGTTACAGGCGGAGGGATGTACTGCAAAGATGGAGACAGCCGGAGCCAGCACAGTGTGGCCTTCAAATACGTTCTTGAGAAAAGCCATTGGTGAGGGAGGGTTTGTCCAGACCCAAAATTCACTTGGTGAATAAGGTCTGGCTACGCCACGCTCCATTGGGAAATGTTAACAGTTGTTTCCTCCTACTGGGCGTAGACCCCGGGTTAATTTTGAAACTATTGGACAGCCTTTTAATTGCTGTTGCTACAACTGTTTTGATTGACTCATCTAGCTCTGCCATCATTTCAAAACACACTGACTTCAATGTCATCTCATTAACCCACCCTGATTGGTCCGCCAGCAGGGTGGCTGTGAAAAGGCTAACGCGAACTGGGTTTCCTGACTGTAATCTAAAATAATCAAAGTTTAGCTAAGACCAATAGCCGGGCTACACCAGTGCAACAACACATTAAATTGCTTGGTCAAATTCCTAAAAGTTTAATCACAGTGGACAAGCTGCCAACGTCCATAAACTCCAGCTTTGAGAGGATCTAAGTTAGATTATCAAAAGGCAAGGTGAGCCACGTTTAACACAGTTAACCTGGTTATAAATTCAGATCTAGGTCTTCCCCTTGCTGTCTCCCTGGTCTATCAGACGCAGTGAAGCTAAAAATAACCTGGGACCTCACACCGAGACACACAACTGCATAAGAGTCAAGCCAACTGGCTGGTGAGCACACACACTGGCTGTTTCTCAATTCCAAAAATGCCAGGTACATACTTGTGTTCTTGAGAGGTACGATCTTGCCAAGTGTCCTTCTGAGAATGGTCTTACAAGAACGAGAGGACAGATCTAGATTGAGATGCATATTCTTGGCTATCGTGCTTGGCTATTGCGCAATACCTAGGGATGACAACACTGGTACCGGTCATATCGGCACAAAATTGTATTTGCATTTGAACGCTTGATAGCCGGCGAGGTATCATGGCTGTCCCGGCCTGTTAGAGGGACCTCACATCTACGAAATCGTTGTAGCAAATGTTTAACTAGACTCCATCTTAATAAATTGACTAAAGATTTGAAGTTAAAACATACTATATATAGTCTCGCTTCAAAAACTCTTAAAACTGCATTTCGTGACACAATAACAGTAGTATTTCAAAAAGTATAGCCAGTATTGTGTGCTTTCTCGACTGCCATTGCCGCTGGTTGATTCGAAATGCATTCTGGGATATTCCACGAACAAGTTCACAAACAAGTCACCACTGGATGCATCCTTGGTAAAAAATGTTAATCAAGAATACGTCCTGGCATTTTATCCGTTCCTGGCTAGATGCAAACTTGTGAATTGGAAGAGTACTTGGCTGTGAATTATGATGTTTCACAAGTCCCCAAGAAAGCAAGAACAGAAAAGAAGGCATATTGAGAAACAGCCTATGTTTGGACCCAAATTTACTTTTTTAAAGAGATAGGAAAGAGGTTACAAGGTGCAGAAATATTCCCAATATATTGCAGAGGGATATATTTAATATACAT
>JAOEGT010023966.1:0-10359 GCA_025447795.1 Speoplatyrhinus poulsoni
TGGAGTTACATTGTGTTGTTTAAGTGTTCCCTTTATTTTTTTGAGCAGTGTATTAACAAATGATTTTCCACTTTCGTCAGTGTTTGATAGCCTAGTAGGCCAGGAAATATTTGCCGAATAAAGGTCTGAACCTTATAGTGTCTGCAAAAAAAAAAAAAAAAAATAATAATAAAATAAATAAATAAATAAATAAAATAAAAAAAAAAAAAAAAATATATATATATATATAATATTTTTTTTCACCGTGCAAATTGTTTAGGTATGTAGTTGAATATACTAAGTCTGCAAAAATGGGAAATATTGAAAACAGCACGTTGAAATTATGTAAATGGATTGGCATCAATAGGCAATAAGACAATTGGGGCAAAACAATTGTTGTCTATCAAAATTAAAGTTTGTGGGATGTAGCCTACTACACCACAAAACAATACTTGCTTCTATTGTGATTTATCTATTTTAAATATTTCCTATCACTTGTTTTTTTAAGATATTAAGTATATTCAACTCATGCTGAAACAATATGGTGAAGAAAAAGAAAATAGTTGAAGATATTTTAACAATTTTTGCCATTTTTCTTGGACTATATCTCTGATAATAAAAGTGCCCAAGCACGTTTTACTTTGTTTACTTTGTGTCCCCAGTTCTTGTGTCCGATTTCCTAAACAGGAAATGGGAGTGGCATGCTTCCTTGTAAATGGAACACACAGAAATGTGTGCAAATGTAGCATGGATAGCTATTCCATTAGCCTACCACTTGATGGCAACGTTTCCCTGCTTTTTAGAAAAAAAAATCGAAAAGACACGTCCGCACTAATAACAATACGACTGACAAATAATAAAGTATATATTTCGTAGCCTATGCTCCGCAAAATTATTGACAATTTACAAATCAAATAGCTAAGCAAAGTCTTTGTCAACAATAAACAGTTTTAAGTTAATATATAGCCTACGATTCATATCGACCGTCGATCTATTAGGCGTGGTTATTTTTCATGCACTGACCCACATCTGGGATTTATATGACCCACATCTGGGACACAAGCCCCGTAAGTCCCAGATGTGCATGACACATATACAGACGTACGACCACTGGCACAGCAGGAAGAAGTTGACCTAAAGTAGACACCGCCCTGTAAGAAATACTCGCTGCTAGTCGCTGGCTGGAGGGTGGGGTTTAAACGCCACCGTGCTGAAAAGGGAGCCAGCCCAGAAAAATAACTGTCTGGCATTTTCCCTTTGGTAAAATCACCGTTTCTGTCGCGAAGACGTAAACATAATTTATAGCAGAAATTGGAGAGGCAACCGAAAGGAAACCACGAGTGCAGGTGAGATCAAACTTTAGCCCAGTGTTTTCGTAGCTGTTCTAAACTTCATTCTGCTCGAGCATGGGAGCCTTCCTGTGTAAAAGTTTCCACCGATGTGCTACATTTCACGTCACCCGTCTAACTTTGGTGGAGCGGTAGTTGAATCGGTCTGCGAGCAAGTTGTGGCGTGACAACTATGTAAGGATTTCATGAATATCAAATTGCTGCAACTTTTCGTGTTGTTCATTCTTGGTCTCTGCGGGTTCAATTATTTATGGAAGGTATGCGTTATCTAGAGACGTTAGCGTTGATATTGAGAAATACAGTAGCTGTCTTGCATGAGGGCAACGGCGAATCTACAGCAGGCTATAATGTTGAAAGGGCTGTTATTATTCATGTGTAAGCCTACTGCTACTTAAACATGGCAATAGACTGGCAGTATCGTGGAAACTCTTTAAATCGCCTACTTTAAATCGCGTAGCTTGTCGGCGGTGATAGCATTTGTCTAGCCAAGGAGACCAACGCCTTATCAATCATATTCTGTTTGATTTTTACCACATCGCCATAATATTTATGCACGAGGTGTTAGTTTGTGCGGGACGGTGTAGAACACATTTTAGTTTATGTAGGCATTTACTCTCACAACACCGCTAACTTGTCTGGTGTGTGATTTATCCATTAAAACAAGCAAGAAGAAAAAAAGTGCAGCCTCGGGACCTGCATTCCGACACCGAGGAGAAGTGACGTGTGGCGACGTCATTTTCAGTAGAACAGAGCAAGGTGTCTTTGTTTTGGACTTGTGGAATGATACATAACTTATGGTTCACAAAGTTTTACATTTTTACATAATGTAGATATTGGAAGGATTTCAGGAACAACGCCACTTTATTCTAATATGTGTGTGTAGACACATGGTTTATTATGGCCCTTTTTAGGCTATTGCTATGCTTACAGTAGGCCTAATATGCTTAACTGGTGGCATATTATTTAGATAATATTTTATGTTATTACGGGAAAAAATGTGTTTAGCTATTATCAGCATAATCACAAGTCGCAATGCTAATTAAAGGGGAAGTATGAAATAGCCTAATTGAGATGCAGAAAATGTTAAATGTTCCACAATAACAATGACAATGCAGGATAACAAGGCAAATCACTGCCTAAGATCACTATCACCATCACTTGTTATGGGCAAACAACAGTATACAGTACAAGGCAGTGCTGGTATATTAAAATGTTAACTGAAGCTGCGCTCAACTTTTACTGTGCATTAAATATAAGTTGCAATGAGGACTGCTCATTAGCTGATACCATCAGCCGTCAGGTCTGTGAGAGAGCTGCCTCACATTCATATGCCACAAAGCCAGACAGTCTGGTGCTGCCTGGAGATACAGAGAATGTGTTGCGACATCTAAATATATAAATAACTGGAGACTGACTGTCACATTGGCTTATCTACTGACTAGACATGGTAAGCTCACTCAGTTCCTGTAACGGGGATTCTGGCACCATTGATTTTGACAGGTAGTGGTGAGTGACTCCTTTTTGTCAAAAGACGATGGTCGCTCTGCCAGAGCGCAGGCAGACCGAGATTACAATTTGACCATTTATCTTTTGTCCAATGTACTCACAGTGAGTAGTCATATGCATGGTAAGGGTTAGGCATCTTGCTCAGAGGAAGGCCTCTGAATCTCATCGTTTCAGAGTGTACATGCCTAAACCTGCTGTGTATACACTGTTTTTGAATAGATTACTTAAGTTTAAAGTGTGTTGTAAATCCATGTACTGTATATTAACATATTGGAAAAAAGCTAATCGCAAAGTTTAAATAATGTTATAATCGTAAATACGCTGAATGAAGCTACTTCACAATCAGTGAAAGACTTTCTATTTGCATTTTGAATACTAATGGTGCGTGTGTGTATAGTTTTGGCAGGATTATTGGCAGATGGTGCACACTGCACAGGTATTGATGCGTTTTACAAAACAGCAGGGACGGTGAATCCACCAGGGTGTAGGCAGAACTAGGTGAGGGTGTAGGTCATGTGTCTACAGGCTAAAGATGTCCTACCAGCCCATAAATAATACGACTTACTGTAGGTTACTTGTAGCCTCACGATACCATCCTGATCTTGCGAGCTTCAGTTTAATTTCGCCGTGAGAATCAGTCTAGTCAGCCTCGGAATCATTTTGAATGTGTCCGAGTAGCAGCTGAACTCTCCAATCAGCGTCGTGTTTATAGTTATACGGGTGTGGTTTTTCAATCAGCGTTGTGTTTATAACTATACAGGCATGGTTTTCCAATCAGCGTCGTGTTTATAGCTATACGGATGTGGTTTAGGTATGGCGACCATGGTGCTGACAGCGAAAACCACCAGATGGTTGATCCAATCAACTGCCAATTATTTTTTAGATAGTATAGCCATTCACAAACAGTTTCAATGTATGGCTATCCAGATGGACTTGTGACAACAATTCCTCTGGCATGTCAGGTTAGGTTATTTGTAGGCATATGTATACTATCTGAATCCAAGTTGTTACTATTATTACCATAGTTTTTGCCCAACTACTGTACTGTATTTCGGCATACTGTACTGAAACTGAAAGTTCAGTACCTTTGTCTGTATAATGATTTAATAGGTTGCTGTGCTATTCAAACACAAATCTCAAAATGCTTCTACAAAAGCCCTCCAACTCAAAAAAATGAACACTTGTAGCAGCGTAGTATATTGCATGCTAGTAAAATGTAAAGTGTAGTAAAGTGTTTTATAACTTCTTTCCTTCCTCTTTAGCGTTGCAGCGTTGTGCACATCAAGGGTCAGAGGTGTGTGAAAACTGAGCTTGTTGTCAAAGATTTGACATTATCAAATGTAAAATGTGTGTAGGAGAAAGAAAGAGATATCCTGCATCATATCAAATATTTAGTCTGTGTTGAGGCTTGGTTACAAGTTCATGTGTCTTTAAATGTTCAATGGCACTGCACTATCCTTAGCAAATTATAGTTGCTTTCTTTTTTGACATGAATGTATTTCTTGGGAGAAGTAACTATTGGGCTTTCTGTTTGGCTTTGACTGTATTGGCAACATTATGGAATGCATTATTATTATTTCTTAATCGGTACATGTCAGTGTTGTACACTGCGTGGTGCTGCTAAGTCCTGCCATCAATTATCTTATCGTAAGTCACTGGGGTCTGGCCCACCTGGGCCTTTTTACTTCAACCCTGACTGTATAAAACACTGCTGGCTTCCCTGCCCCACTGTCTGCAGTATAGTGACATTGAAACATTCCAGATGTAAACAGATCCCCTCCCACAAAAACAAAGAAAAAGGTAGACTGACATTGTCATTACAGTTGTTATTGTCACCAGAGTCTAGGAGTGAATTCATGTCTGTTTGACACTTTCAGACGGTTTGAAGCCACAGGAATCTTGTGGAATCTAAAACAAATGATTTCAGTAGCAATGCATGTTGTCTTTACCAAATATGGCAGGCTGAAATCACACAGAGTGGCCGCTCCTGCACATTGGAAGTAAAAACACATGCGTCCACAATCTACACTCAACTCGAGTGAGAGTGAGCCATTTAACATAATGTGCTGAAATATAGTACATTCAGACCACCCCACCCCCCACACACACCACACTAGCCTGTCAGGCTAACCGCTGGTGGAGACATCAATCTATTATTAATCCAATGAAGGCCACTGCCTGTACATTCAAAACACCACAATACATAATTGAATTTCCCTAGTTTAATTTTTTGGGTTAAGCCTATGTACTGGAATTTATACTGCAAAATGTCTAACTTTCTTGATAGAATACTATAGTATGTGAGGGTAGACGGCTTGTACACAAAATATGTAAACCATTCCACTTCCTATCTGACCGTTTCTCAAGTTTTTCCTATTGGTGTTACCCCCCCCCACAATCCCCCTACTTAGACTTGGAAGGCTTGTGAATGACATCACCTCAGAGTATAGGACCTTTTTAAGGCACAGTTAACAAAAAGCCCTACTCATTTGCTGTCATGCACCAACATGACTGCACTGCAGAAAAGTACATTCTTGTTGAGGAAGTACAAACAGGAAGCAGGGTGTAATTCCCTAATGCTTTAAACCAGCAGATTGAAACTTCATGGGCTTCATGGATATTGCAACGGTGCAGTACATTTATTTTGGGCCAGAGGTCTAATTTTCAGACCAAGGACCCCTTGGCTGATAGAAATACAGCACAGGGACCCCCTATCACATATGCTATTAAACATTTAGTTGCCGGGCCAACAATAATGTGTAGAGCGGCCTATACTGCCATGTATAAAAGTAGGCCACTAACAAAGCCATTAGTATAATTGACAGATTTATATATTTATGGCACAGGCTGTATTAAATGTTAAATTTATTTTTTTGGATGAAATAATTTGGAGGACCCCTGCAGTACCTCTGAGGACCCCCTAGGGGTCCCGGACCCCCGTTAAAGACCTCTGTTTTAGGCCATGGTTGGCAGTACTCTTGATGATACATAAAATGTGCTACAGCATACTATCCACTCCAGTACTTTGTCCTATTTTATCCTGATGCTTGCACGGCTGCAACATTCTGCTTCCAGATACTGTATATTCTTGTCTTTGTTCTTTGCAAAACATAATTTTATGCAATCAGGGACTGCCTGCATGAACAAAATAAATCTGTTGTGTCTGGTGTACTCTTAATTAGAGGTCATGTTGTAATCCCTCTGCAGAGGAACTTCAATCGGCTATAGTGCTACACTTACTCACCATGTTGGTGTAATTGTATCTTATCTGGTATGATTATCATCTTGAAATGTATTTCTCCATACATTCTTACTTTCCCCCTGAGAACCAATGAATGAGTTCCTCTCCTTTTCAAAGATGTCCACAGTGTTTTCACTTCCTCTGCCAGTCTCCTTTAGCCTTGTTATCTCACATCCTTGTGCAGCTGAGGAAAGCAGGAAGGAATTTACAGTTGCTGCCGCGCTGCCTGCATGTTGGATTTGGGCTAGCTCCATTACTTACACGTTATTAGACAGTCAAAGTTATAGTGCAGTTATTAAGATGCTACAGCAAAGACATATTGTCATGGTTGATGAAGTGTCTTTACACACAGCAAAGAATCACTGAAAGTTATAGTGCAGTTATTAAGATGCTACAGCAAAGACATCTTGTCATGGTTGTTGACGTGTCTTTACACACAGCAAATAATCACTGAAAGCTTCTGCTTCAATATGGGTACAGTACTTGAGGATTTGGAATTTGGAACATACTGTCAAGCGAGAGAGGTCACACATTGCTCTATTGACAAAATTTTGGCAAGTGTGGTGGGCCTTTTAGAATTCAATATATTAATTAATTAAAGTATTCATTCAATCTTAATTAGGAAACTGAAAAACAAAATACTGTATTGTAAATTATTTTTGGAATAGCCCTGCTCTATATAGTGTTTATGACATAAAGCAAAATATCTGCTTTTATTTAGCCCACATTTCCTTCCCACCTAGCCTTCAGCGACAGGCAATGCTGTCTTTTGTACTGTAAGTCAACACATCCACATGGCAAACAGCTATTGAGTCTACTGCTTTAATTAAATGTTTTCATGAGTGGGCACAACTGCCTCCATCACGTGCTGTATTGTCTTCTGTTTACCGTTCCACACATGACTATTCCTCCCACGATACAGACGCCATGATTTTCATCACTGCTACATATGTGGCCTTTACATTTTTGTATTGTATCCCCTGAATAGAAATAAAATGCTGAATAGGACACATTAGCACACACAGTTAAAGCAAACATATTCAGTTTGATAGACTTGTGAAATAAGTGCCATTAGGCAGGGCGTAACATGACTCTCTGGCTGTAGGCTGCTAGCTAACTAATGAAGCAATCACATCAACATTGGAACTGCTGCCAGAGTAAAATGTCCCATCGGCGAGTATTCAAAAGTAGCTATACATACTGTATGTTCCTAATGGTAATCGAAATAGGCACAGTTGGCATATTATTTACTGCATGTTCTTTCTTCGAACCGTAACGTGCATACCGTATTCATTACTGATGTCATAACATGGTCGTAACACTATCGGTGTTATCGTCAACAGTGATAATCAGCCGGTGATGTGCTATACTACACCATGAATATTTCTGTACCTGAAGCTGACTGCGCTGTGTTCTTCACAGAGGTTATTGCTTCTAATATCTAAAAACGTGCCCTGTACGCCAAGAGTGGAGCATCTTGTTCATTGCATACAAATAATAGCCTAGTCCAGTTGACCGCACATGACATGATGAACTAAATGTAAAACATCAACCTCTAAGACATTACAGTTTTTCTCAATCACAATTCCTGAAACACCTTCTCAAATCTGTAAGCACAAATCCCACAACATTACCCCATCTTCTGCAAACAAGTAAACAGTCAGTAATTGACACAAAACTCTATTGAAGTCACTCCAATCTAAATGGATCATACCATTTCTCATTTGATTGCCGTGGCTCCGATATCTAATACTTGTGTTAATTGTGCAAATTCTTACATGCAAAATAGTACAAAATCAACCAATTCACAATAAGGATCCCCTTAAGAAAATAGGTCTAATGGCTCCCACGCTATACACTATTCCTCAGTCCAGTTAAGGAATTACTGTACTTTTTCAGTGTTGAGATGTAAAGTGTATAGCCGCCAGCCTCATGTGATGTCCTTGCTATAAGCCATGGATGCTGGGTGTGATTACATCACACCAGAAGCGTGGCAGCATCATATGAAGAGCTATCTCCATCATTGCATGGCATTGGAAAATATCAGGTGCAATGTTGAGTTGATAGTTGTGGCCCAACAGAGAGGAGCGGGTGGGTGGGGCAGTAAAAAGCTAGAAGAAATATATTGAGTAGTCTATGTTACGTTTTGTACATATTACAGCTTGTCCAATGATCGTGCTGTAAGTTTTGCTTTACTGCAAATATATTCATTTGTTCTGGATTGACGGTAAAACAATTTTTGTTGAAAATTTTGTGTGGCATAATCTTTTGACTGCAACACTATTTACCAAGTGAATGTAAAGGAATGCATTTATTATGCCACAGATACGTAGCATTTTGTGTGCCTTTGTTTATGCAATAAGAAAGCTATATTTTTGATTTGGTGCAAGTGTTCATGTTTCATTTTGAAACATGAGTTAAACATTTTGAGGATCTTAAGGACTTCTGCAGGTGAAACACTTGTTTTGGTAAATCATTTTACTGTTGTGGGGTTTGCGAATTTACTGTTTAGTGTTTCAGAAAATTATGTTTAAGCAATTGAGAATAACTGTTATTAGAGGTGCATATAAAAAAATCTATAGGCAGCATTCAGAAAATGTAAACCAAAAATTTGAATTGATATTGAAATCAAATGCCAAATTGTGGCATTGGTATAACCATTATTCCCCAGTGGCTCTGTGATTTTACCATCACTCACAGGCTGTAAAACTAGCAATTAATTACTATTTTGGATATGGTGGGAAAGCAGAAGAATCAAGACATTCAGATAATAGTCTGGGGTAAAACATGACAGATTGCTGTGCACATATTTAATTGAATTGACCTTTAAATCAAATGGCAAACTGTAAGATGTGTGCTGTTACATCCTCGAATGTGCATTATCATTCTGATGAGATACAGTTTGTTTGATTAGTCCAGGACAGCATGGTTATCCAACTATATGTTTGACACGATATTAGATAATGTTTAAAAATAAGGAAAATGTGGAAATGCTACTGGAACAAACTGATATGTTTATTTTGACAGTTACTACAGTGACTTACTAGTGATACTTTTGGATAAAGCCTAAATTGGCCAAAAGGAAATGTAGCTGACTGCTTAAGATAAAGTTCCCAAACGTCATTTAGTATCCGTTGACCATTGGCTGGTGTAGAAAGAACAGGAAGCAATATATCTCTGAATCTATCCAATGTTTATGCTGTGTCATCACACGGGCTGGCCAAGGCTTGTGTCTTGTGTTTAGTTCTGTGTATCGTGAAAAATAATGTACACCCTCTTTGTATTCTATGGTTTTACATGTCAGGACATAATTACAATCATCTCTTCCTTAGCAGGTCTAAATATTTGGTAAATACAACCTCAGATGAACAGCAACACATTACCTATTACACAGTGTCATGATATATTTAAGAAACTTGCTTGTAGAACCACCTTTAGCAGCAATAACTTGAAGTAACTATTTTCTGTATCAGTCCCCCTCTTCTTTACAATGTGGCTTCAGTTCATTAAGGTTTGCAGGCATTTGTTCATGCACTGCTCTCATGAGGTCCCGCCACAGCCTTTAAAATAGATTGAGGTCTGGACTTCAACTGGGCCATTGCAACATCTTGATTATTTTCTTTTTCAGACATTCTGTTGTAGATTTGCTGGTGTGCTTTAGATCATTGTCCTTTTGCATGATCCAATAGCATCCAAGCTGTACCTGTCAGACAGACGGCCTCACATTTGAGTCTAGAATACTTTTCTATACAAAGGAGTTCATGGTTGACTCAATGACTGCAAGGTTCCCAGGTCCTGTGGCTGCAAAACAAGCCCAAATCATCACCCCTTCTCCACCATGTCTGACAGTTTGACAGGTGTTTGTGCTGATATGCTGTGTTTGGTTTTCACCCAACGTAGCGCGGTACATTATGGACAAACATCTCCACTTTGGTCTTGTATGTCCAAAGGATATTGTTCCAGAAGTCTTGTCGTTTGTTCAGATGCAACTTTGCAAACCTAAGCCATGCTGCAATGTTCTTTGCAGAGAGAATAGGATTTCTGTTGTCAACCCTTTCAAACTAACTATATTTGTTCAGTATTTTTCTAATTGTACTGCCATGCACGTTAACATTTAACATGATAACTGAGGCCTGTAAAGCATGAGATGTAACTCTTGGCATTCTTGCAATTTCTCTGAGCATTTCAGGGTCTGGCCTTGGGGTGAATTTGATGGGACATTCACTCCTGGGATGATTGACAACTTTCTTGAATGCTTTCCACTTTTGAATAAACCTTCTCACT